>JAQZBX010018391.1:20296-34776 GCA_029593785.1 Cabassous unicinctus | reverse complement strand
AAAAAAAAAAAGTGATGACGGTTTTAAGAAAATTAAAAAATACATATGTTGTACAATGCATGTAGAAGTTAAATACATGATAGTAACACAAATGTCAAGAGAATGAGCAAAAATATATTTTACTTGCATTGGATATTATTATTTGAACTACAGAATTATGGGGGAAAATCACATTTTGAATTCTAAAGCAGATGTAAAAAAGAAAAAAAAATGTATATTTAACAACCCAAATATAAAGGTAAATTGGTGTACTAAAAACTGGTGCATCTATCAACAATTATTTAAAAAAGAAAAAAATGAAAAGACCACAAAATATATAATACAAATAGAGATATATGGAAAAAATCATATATTTCAACCCAACAATATTAAGAATTATATTAATTGAAGGAGCCATAAAACCTTCATGTAAAAGAGTTTACAAAAATGGATTCACCAGGTTGATAAAACTGTAGGTACTCCCCTAATTTCCTCATTTTGAAAAACTACACATACTCTGTCACTGAGTTTTACCCATGGGAAAAAATTTTCAGTTGACATTGGACAAATATAAATGAGTTTTATTTCCTTGAAATAACTTATTGTTTTCAAGTTTATCTTTTCAGTTTTTTTATCTGTTTTTTTTTAGAATTCTACTTCATTGATTTATGTCTTTAAATTGTATCATTTTCCTTTTTAATTTGGATGTCCTCAACTTCACTTTTTCTAGTGTCTCAAATTAAATTTCAAGAAAATTCAAGTTTTCTTTCTATAATATATAAGAATAACAAAAGTTACAATCTTAAATAACATACCAGCTGCAACTCCAAAATATAAAAACTATATTTCTTTGTTATTCAAAATTCTAAATATACATAAAATCTTTAATTCCTAATAGAATCTGTTATCCCAAAAGCTATTGAAAAAGCATTTTAAAAATCTTTGTGAAGAATATAAAGTATATAATTTGAATATATTTAGACCTCTGTGCTCTCATATATCATCTGTATTTTGTAAATAACCATGTGTATTTAAAAAAATAAAAACAGTATTTTTGCTCATTTTCCCCCCAAAAAAGAAATAAATAAAATAAAAGCAGATGTAGATAGAAATAATATAAAATATAAATGAGATTGATGATATATATTGATATAGATATAGGTTTGCTGATGGCTATGAATATGAACATAGGTGACATGACCACAGATCTAATATTTACTGTTCATATTTCTACAAGTCATACAATTGTTATTAACAGTCCTCTGTTTTGCTCCTATAAATATTAGTTTTGGATGATAATTTTTTATTTTCCCAATGGATAAATATAGATATATGTGTAGGCATAACACTAGTTATCTATGCATATGCTTGTGTGTGTGTATGGGAAAATTTCCATATATAAATAGGCAGGTGTAATATATAGATACATATCTAAGTATAGACTTCCTTTCTATGAATTCTTCCAATTCTTTCTTTCAGTTCACCCTAAGAGCAGTGATAAATAAGTGCCTTGTCATTAGTATCTTTGCTGTAATCATGTTTTAGATATAAAACTTTTTAGTGCTCCTTTAACCTCTGTGTTTCTCAAGCTATATATGATGGAGTTAAACATCGGGGTGATAACCGCATAAAGCATTGGAATGAGCCTGTCTTTGCCTGCAGTGTTAAGTGGAGGCGGGATGGATGTAGGTAAATATTGTTGTCCCATAAGCAGACAGACCACAAGGAGGAGGGAAGCATAAGTAAGAAGGCTTTGCACTACCCTTCAGCTCACTGGATCTTAAGGATTATGGATATGATGTAGATGTAAGAAATAAAGGTGATCAAAGTGGCACTGCACACCAAGATTTCTACTAAAGCTAAAACAAGCATCTCTGCCATATTTAAGGAAGAGCAGGAGAGTGCCACCACTGGGGAGATGTCACAATAAGACTTGTTAACTTGGTTAGACTTACAGGAAGACAGGCAGAAGGTGAATCCCACATGTAGAAGGATTGAAGAAACCCTGCAGCCCAGGTTCCAGCCATCAGCTGGGCACAGTGTACCTTGGTCATGATGAGGGTGTATTGAAGGGGGAAACATAAGGCCACATACTTATCATAAGCCATGGCAGAGAGGAGGAAGACCTCCACCCTGCCAGGGCCACTAGGAAATAAAGCTGCAAAGCAGGCCCCAAAAAAGAAAGGTTTTGCTTCTCAGTAAGGGGTTCTCAAGCATCTTGGGAACAGTAGCTGATGGGCAGAATATGTCTATGAATGACAGATTTTTCGAGAAGTAATAGATGGGTGTGTGCAGCTTTTTCTCAGTCCCAATGGTGAGGAGAAAGGTAATGTTTCCCAACAAAGTGACCTGATACATGGCAGCAAAAAACACAAAAAGAGGAGAGTGCACCTCTGGGATATCAGAGAGCCCTATAAGAATGATTCATTCACAGTGGTGCGATTGTCAATGTCCATCTCCACATGGGTCTTCCTGGAGCAAATTAACCCAACATATACAGGTTAGGATAAAAAATCTAGGATCCTAGTGGTTATCAACTAGGATAATCATTTGGCCCTGCTTGAGGATGAATTTAGATGACTCTGTTTTCATTGCAGATTTTAAATTATTACAAGTACTGATAAATACATCACACGCACTTAGAAGATTTGGGAAATTTCCCCCTCAATTCTTTAAAAATGTTTTTGATCCTTCAGGAGTATTTCTGCTTTCACAATTCAGTGAGAGTTGATGGTCCATCCCTCAGATCTGCTTAGGCACTTACATCTTTCTGCCTGAAATTATCATGACATCTCTGGTTTTATGCATTTTCTATGTACTAATTTCTATGAAGAAAAAAAGGAGCAGATTATTCCTTGAATGTAAAGTTTAATAACCATTGGCAGCTAGTAGGCACAGAGTGAAAGATGGATACACATTTTTTTCAGAGAAATAATAAATGAATTTTGTGTAATCTGGTTTAAAAAAGTATTTCTATTGGAAAGGAATAAATATTCCAATACTTTTATAACTTCAAAATCTAAATTATTGAACAACCACCAAGATGGTGACAGAATAACGAGTTCCTGGAGTCAGCTTCTGCTACAGGACAGTTAGTAATCACCCAGAGCAATCTAAAGCACCTCTTTGGGGGGGCTTCAGGAAATGAGATGAGCATCCTGCAACATTCTGGAAAGAATGGAAGGAGGAGACTTCACATCTGCAGAGAAGATTCATTAGTAGAGCACTCCCTGCCAAGGAGGCCAGTGCCCATCCTCCACTGGTGGCACAAGCCTATTTGGAAGCTATGCTGTGTCTGCATTTGGATGCTCCATTCCCCAAAAATGGGAGAGGAAGAGATGGTTGGGCACCAACCTCAGCTACTGATTAGTTAATTCAGTGGGCTAAAGTATTACACTAAGAATAGCTAAAGTTTGAGTGTGTCCAAGTCAGAAAGAGGTTGATTGCAGCCATTTTAACTCTGCTCCTGGAATGAGGGGAAGTGGGGGAGACTGAAAATTATGGGTCTGGTAGGGACTGGCTTCTTTCCATCCAGACCAGATTGCAGCTCTCCTAAGCCCCAGCCCCACCTTCAGCTGAGAGGAAGCTGGCAGCACCTGAACCAGTCTCTCCAGGTAACTGCAGGTACATTCAGTCAGCACAGATTGAATATTTGGAAGTCTACTGGGGTAACTGTGGTCATTTTGGACCTGCACTGCATGGTTTGCTGAAATTAAAAATACACTGGAATCATATAACAGCAGATTTGAGGAGGCAGAAGGAGGGATTGTTGAACTTGAAGAAATGGCCTCCGAAAATGAACTTACAAAAGACCAAATGAAGAAAAGAATGGAAAAAAATAAACAACACCTCAGGGTGCTAAATGACAGAAAGAGATGTGAAATATATGTGTCAAGGGTGTCCCAGAAGGAAAAGAGAAGGGAAAAGGGGCAGAAGAAATATTTAAAGAAATAATGGTAGAAAATTTTCCAACCCTAGTTGAAAGACATAGATATCCATGTCCAAAAAGCACAACATACTCCCATCCAAATAAATCCAAATAGATCAACTGTGAGACACATACTAATCAGAATGTCAAATCTCAATGAATTAGATTCAGGTTATCATTCCTGGCCAGATTAATGCATAGGTATCACACTCAGAGATGTTCATTTATCAATTGGTCTCTGTTTTCTTCAATGTAATATAAGATATTTATTTTTATATTTATTTATTTATTTTAAAGAGATTTTAAATTACAGAAGTGTTACAATTAAAGTATAAGGGATTCCCATATACTCCACCCCCCTCCCACATTTTCCCTATTAATAACATCTTACAATATTTAATTTTGTGCAGGTCTGGAGCTGGACTACAAAAGCTTCCTGGTAGATTAACAACTCTGATTTTTAAAAAAGAAGAAAACATAATTAGTATTTAGAAAATAAAATATAGTCCCTAGATTTCTTCATTGCTCCACGGATTTCATTGATTCCAGATTTTTTTTTTTATCAATATTTATATAGTGAGTTCATATGATGATTTCTAGGCTATTCGTTGCCTTACTTTTTTCCCATTGTTCTATACTAGAAAATGACTCCCAACAATATGAAAACATTTACTAATTGGCACATCCCTAAAATCTAAAATATACATAAGACAATTTTAGAATTGCTTCAACCATACCGCTATGAGTAAAACACCTACTTAACACAGTTGAAGATTTATTTGTAGTTATTTTATTTATCCTAGACTGAGGAAGTCTGTTGAAATCATTCTTCTCAAAAGTTACTTGCATTGTGTTTTTTTTCTTTTAATCATGTCTATATTTTTATTTGAAATATAGTTATTTCATCGATTCAGCTGGCATTCCATTTTAAGGATTTTTGTCCTTTCCTTTCTTCATTTTTCTTTCTTTCTTTCTTTCTTTTTTTTGTTATGTAGAATAGAAACATGATTTCCCAAAGTCACAAATATCCTCTCCACAAAAAATCTTTACTTAGTGAAGTGCCACACCCTCCTCTACTTTCAACCATGTTGCTCAGCACATTGTAGGAAACCAAATTTAATGTTTACTGGTTTAATTTTTCCATGATTCATTTTGCAAAAGAAACAGATTTGTGTATGTCCTCTTATTATATGGCAGAGTACATAATCTTTCAACCAATAAAATTTTTCACTTAGCAGTATTTGCTGGAAATCATTATATATCAGTTCATAGAGATTGTGTTTATTAGTTCTTTTTTTCAACCTCAATTTTCTAAGTTTATTTTTATAACATACTTGTTTGAGATAGGGCATGGTAAGAATGGTTTTACTTAATTCAATTTACCAGGAAGAAACAAAGACTCAAATTGATGATCTGACTTAGCTGAGGTCTCACAAGTTGTCTGTAGCAGAGTTGGGATGGTCCATTCAGTCCCTGTGCTCTCCAGCCATTGTTGTTGTTTTCTAAAAAATCAATTTTATTGATACATATTAATAAAGCATAAATCCCTCCAAAGTACACAGTCAATGGTGTTCATTTTAATCACATATTTGTGCATTCATCACTTCAATCATTTTAGAGCATTTTCATTATTCCAGTAATAATAATAATGAACAAAATCAGTAAAAAACAAATAAAACTCATCACCTCTCAATCTCTCTATGCTTCCCCTGTCATACATAGCTGATATTCTGTTTACTTCTCTCTAGTTTATTTGTATTTATATTTTGTAAAATCAATCTTAAACACAAGCTATATCACCCATATTCATATTTTACATGAGGTTTCACTATGTTATACAGTCCCATGTTACATTTTTTAGCTTTCCTTCTTTTTTTTATTTGATATTTCCTTATTTTAATTTATTTTGTACATTTAATAATTGAAAATATAAACAATTAAGTAAACACAGATGAATAAATATATACATTTCTCAATTAAATGAAATGGATGTATGTAAAAAAAAATTTGAATCAAACAATATGTTGCACAATATATTTGTTTCATAGTAACACATTCATACAGTATTTGTCCTTTTTTGTCTGGCTTGCTTCGCTCAACATAATGTCCTTCAGGTTCATCCATGTTGTCATATGCTTTATGACTTCATTTCTTCTTACAGCTGCATAATATTCCATCATGTGAATAGACCACAGTTCGTTTATCCATTCAACTGTTGATGGACACCTGGGTTTCCAACTTTTGGCAATGGGGAATAAAGTTGCTATGAACATTGGTGTGCAGATGTGTGTTCATGTCACTGTTTGTGGCACAATACCCAGTAGTGGTATTGCAGGGTCATGTGGCAAGTCTATATTCAACTTCTTTAGCAGCTGCCAAACAGTCCTTCACAGTGGCTGTACCATTCTGTATTCCCACCAACATGGAAGACGTGTTCCTGTCTCTCCACATCCTCTCCAACACTTGTAGTTCTCTGTGTTTTTAATAGTGGCCATTCTGATAGGTGTGAAATGATATCTCATTGTAGTTTTGATTTGCATTTCCCTAATCATGAGTGATGTTGAGCATTTCTTCATGTGTTTTTTTGCCATTTGTATTTCTTCTTTGGAGAAGTGTCTATGCCAGCCTTTTGCCCATTTTTTTAATTGGGACGTTTGTCTTTTTATTGTTGAGTTATAACATCTCTTTATATATCCTGGATACTAAACCCTTATCAGATGTGTGATTTCCAGTATTTTTTCCCATTGATTTGGCTACGTTTTCACCCTTTTGACAAAGTCCTGTGAGGTGCAAAAGTGTTTAATTTTGAAGAGGACCCATTTATCTATTTTTTTCTTTTGTTGCATGTGCTTTTGGTGTAAAGCCCAAGAACTCATCACCACTACAAGGTCTTGGGGATATTTCCCTACAATTTCTTATAGTAGTTTTATGGTCCTTGGCTTTTATATTTAGATCTTTGATCCATTTTGAGTTGGTTCTTCTATAGGGGGTGAGATAGGGGTCCTCTTTCATTCTTTTGGTTATAGATATCCAGTTCTCCCAACACCATTTGTTGAAGAGACTGTTTTGTCCCGTTAGCGTGGACTTGGTAGGTTTGTCAAAGACCAGTTGACTGTATAGGTGAAGGTTTATTTCTGGGTTCTCAATTCTATTCCACTGATCAATGTGTCTATCTTTATGCCAGTACCATGCTGTTTTGACCACTGTAGCTTTGTAATATGTTTCAAGTCAGGCAGTGAAATTCCTCCCATGTTGCTTTTCTTTTTTTAGAATGCTTTTGACAATTTGAATGCACTTACCCTTCCAAATGAATTTGGTCATTGCCTTCTCTAATTCTGTAAAGTAAGTTGTTGGGATTTTGATTGGTATTGCTTTGAATTTATAAATTACTTTGTGTAAGATTGACATCTTCATGGTATTTATTCTTACAATCCATGAATGTGGCATATCTTTCCATTTGTTTAGGTGTTTTAAATTTTCTTTTAGCATTGTTTTGTAGTTTTCTGCATATAGGTCCTGAACTCCTTTGGGTAAATTAACTCCTAGGTATTTGAGTCTTTTTGTTGTATTGAAAATGGAATTTTTCCCCTAATTTCCTCCTCACGTTGTTCAGTACTAGTGTACAAAAACATTACTAATTTTTGCGTGTTGATCTTATATCCTGCCACTTTGCTGAACTCATTTATCAGTTCAAGTAGCTTTGTCATGGATACTTCAGGCTTTTCTAAGTACAGGATCATGTCATCCACAAACAGTGAGAGTTTTACTTCCTCTTTTCCTATTTGGATGCCTTATTTTTTTTTCTTCTTATCTAATTGCCCTAGCTAGAACTTCTAGTACAATGTTAAATAACAATGGTGACAGTGGGCATCCTTGTCTTGTTTCCAACTGTAGGGGAAAGGTTTCAACCTTTCCCCATTGAGTATGATGTTGGCTGTGGGTTTTTCATATATGCCTTTTATCATATTGAGGAACTTTCTTTCTATTCCTATCTTTTGAAATGTTTTTATCAAAAAAGTTTACTGGATTTTGTCTAATGCCTTTTCTGCATCGATTGGGATGATCCTGTGTTTTTTTCCTTCAATTTGTTAATGTAGAGTATTACATTGATTGATTTTCTTATGTTGAACCAGCCTTGCATACCAAGAAAAAATCCCACTTGGTCATGATGTATAAGTCTTTTGATATGCTGTTGGATTCAATTTGCAAGTATTTTGTTGAGAATTTTTGCATCCTTGATCATTAGAGAGATTTGTCTGTAATTTTCTTTTATTGTAGAATCTTTATCTGGCTTTGGTATTAGGGTGATGTTGGCTTCATAAAATGTGTTGGGTAATTTTCCCTCCCCTTCAATTTTTTGGAAGAGTTTAAACAGGATTGGTGCTAATTCTTTTCGAAATGCTTCGTAGAATTCACATGTGAAGCCATCTGGTCCTGGTCTTTTCTTTGCTGGGAGATTTTTGATGAAGGATTCAATCTCCTTAAATGTGATTGATTTGTTAAATTCTTGTATTACTTGTAGCGTCAGTATAGGTTCGTTGTGCATTTCTAGAAATTTCTCCATTTCATTTATGTTTTCTAGTTTGTTGGCAAATAGTTTCTCATAATATCCTCTTAGGATATTTATTTCTGTGAGGTCATTTGTAACTTCCCCCTTTCATTTCTCATTGTATTTATTTGCATGTTTTCTCTTTTTTTCTTTGTTAGTCTAGCTAGGGTATTGACAATTTTATTGATCTTCTCAAAGAACCAGCTTTTGGTTTTGTTGATTTTCTCTATTGTTTTTCTGTTCTCATTTTCATTTATATCTGCTTTAATCTTTATTATTGCTTTCCTTGTGTTTGCTTTGAGGTTGGTTTGCTGTTCTTTTTCTAGTTTCTCTAGTCGTTCAGTTAAATATTTGAGTTTAACTCTTTCTTGTTTTTAAATATAGACATTTAGGGCTATAAATTTCCTTTTCAAGACTGCCTTCGCTGTATCCCATAAGTCTTTATGTGTTGTGTTCTCTTTTTCATTTGTCTCAATATATTTTCTGATTTCACTTCCAATTTTTTCTATGACCCACCGATTATTTCGGAGTATGTTGTTCAGTCTCCACACATTTGTGAATTAACTTTTTTCCTGCCTATTGTTTATTTCTAGTTTCATTCCATTATGATCTGAGAAGGTGCTTTGTATAATTTCAATCTTTTTATATTTATTAAAAGCTGAATTGTGACCTAACATGTGGTCTATCCTGGAGAAAGATCCATGGGCACTTGCGAAGAAAGTATAACCCACTGAGTTTGGATGCAGTGTTCTGTATATGTCTGTTAAGTCTAACTCACATATCATATTGTTCAAGTTCTCTGTTTCCTTGTTGATCTTCTGTCTAGTTGTTCTATCTAATGATGTGAGTGGGATGTTGAAGTCTCCAATGATTATTGTAGAAATGTCTGTTTCTCCATTCAGTTTTGTCAAAGTTTGTCTCATACATTTTGGGGCACTCTGGTTAGGTGCGTAGATATTTAAGACTGTTATATCTTCCTGGTGGATCGTCCCTTTTATTAATATATAATGGCCTTCTGTGTCTGTTATAACTTTTTTTCATTTAAAGTCTGTTTTGTCAGATATTAGTATAGCTATCCCTACTCTTTTCTGGTTATTATTCACGTGGAGTATCATTTTCCAAACTTTCACTTTCAGCAGGTTTGTATCCCTGGGTCTAAGGTGAGTTTCTTGTAAGCAGTATATGGATGTCTCATCTTTGTTTGTTTTTTTTTTCCCATTGTATCAGACTGTATCTTTTGATTGGGGAGTTTAATCCATTCACATTCAATGATATTACTGTAAATGCACTATTTATTTCGTCCATTTTATTCTTTGGTTTTCATATATCATATTGTTTTTTTTTTTCTCTTTTTACTCTTTTGGTTATCCTTTCTGCTATTCTTTCTTCTATACTCTCCTCCAAACCTTTCTCTCCTATATTCTTTTTTCAAGTTCTAAGGCTTCCTTTAATATTTCCTGCAAAGGTGGATTCTTTTTTGCAAACTCTCTTAGTTTCTGTTTGTTTGTTAATATTTTATACTCACCTTTATACTTGAAGGACATTTTTGGTGGATAAAGAATTTTTGCCTGGCAGTATTTCTCTTTCAGTTTCCTAATTGTATCATACCACTGTCTTCTTGCCTCCATGGTTTCTGAAGAAAAACCTGCACTAAATCTTACTGGATGTACCTTGTATGATATCGTTTGCTTCTCTCTTGCTGCTCAGAGAATTTTCTCCTTATCTTTAACATTTGACATTCTGAGTAGCCTGTGTCTTGGTGTAGTTCTATTTGGATTTATTTTGATTGGGGTACAGTGTGATTCTTTGACATGTAAGTTAATTTCTTTTGTGAGAGTTGGGAAATTTTCAGCTATTATTTCCTCAAATACTCTTTCTGTCCCTTTTCCTTTCTCTTTCCCTTCTGGATCTCCCATAACATCTATGTTGTTGCATTTTGTGTTGTCATTCAACTCTTTGAGGCCTGGTCAATTTTTCCCATTCTTTTCTCTCTGTGTTCTTTTCTGTCTTCAATTTTAGCTGCTCTGTTTTCAGTATCACTTATTCTTTCTTCTTTCATTTCGAGTCTGCTGCTGTATAACTCAAATGTGTTTTTGACCTCATCTATTGTGTCTTTCATTTCCATGAACTTTGTTACTTTTCTGTTCAGGATTTCAAATTCTTCTTTGCATTCACTTAATGTCTTCTTGGTGTCATTTATCTCTTTAACTATATTGTCTTTCAACTCATTAATTTGATTTTGGAATCATGTGCTTATTTCGCTCATTAGTTCTCTCAAGTTCTGCATCTCTTCTGGAATTTTGATGTATTATTTTTCTTGGGCCATGTATTTTATTTTCTTAGTATGGCTTGTAATTTTTTGCTGGTGTTTAGGCTTCTGGTTAGGATGTAGTTTACTCAGATGCTCAATCTTTTTCTCTTTTATAAGGATTTGGTGACAGGAGGCTGTGAGTTGCCACAGCTCTTTGATTTTTGGCTCAACCTGGATTGTTAGGATTGTCCTGCTGGTTGCTCAAAACTGGACACTGGACCCATTAATTGGTTGTAGAGTCATTTCCTAGGGCCTTGGGCAGGGAGACTATAGAGGCCAGGAAAAGCCTCTCCTACTTATTTTTAATTTTCTTATGTGCACTTCCTTGGTCTGCTAGGAAATGGCACTCTTTAACAGCTCTCAATTCAATGCCTGGTCAGAGTGTGCTTGTTGTGACACAGACCAGATCAGTGTGATAGAGCTTCCTGTCTGGAGGCTAAGAGCCTTATAATTCAAACTTTCTGAGACAGTTCTCCAGTCTTCTCTGGCAGTCCCCTCCCTATCCCAGATAGGAAATATTTCTACTACCCTCTGATCCCTCAACAATCAGTCCCTGTTAGAAGAGGAGAAGATTGGGAGGTTTACATATCTTTAGCCCCTTGCAGTCTCCAAGACAATGGTGCAGCCCTGCCCAGCCTGGAAGGGCTTTCCAGACAGGACAGACCAAATCTCTGAGTCAAAAGCTGAGTAAGCCCCAGGCTCTCTTTCCCCTCTCTTGTGGAGTTCTCAATAATTAGTGCAGGTTATAAAAGAGGGTGATTGCGAGGGTTGGATTTCTCCAGTCCTTCGTTGGCTCCCCAGGCAAACCACTGTGTTGTCCCACCTGGCCTGGAAGGTCCCATGGGGCACGGCAGACCAAATTTGTGGATCAGAAACTGAGTCAGCCTTAGGCTGTGTCCCTCTCTCTCCCCTTTCTTGGGGTGGCAGATCCCTGGAGTCCCTTTTGTCTGTAGTCACATGCCCAGAGACCCAAGAATTCTGAAAAATCTCTAGTGTGGAGGAGGTTGCCGACAGCAGCAGTTGCTGTTGGTTCCAGCTCACAGTTCTGTCATCGTGATTTCTCTCTTTTGTCTCTCTCTCCTCTGGGTGGTATGCAGCCTTCACCTGTTGTCCTAAACCCTAGAAGATCTTTTTCGGGTCTGTTTCAGCCTGTCCTCTAGCTATTTTTCTGGAGAAGGGATTTCCGTGTCTTACTTGTTCACCATTTTCCCAGAAGTCTAGCTTTCCTTCTAGTAATATAAATGTCCTTAGACTTTCCCTTCCAACAACTGTCATACCCATATGACTCTGCTAGTCACAAATACCATAATGTGCTCTCCTCATTTCCATTCATTTCCAAAGATTTACAAACAACTTTTTAACCAATTCTGCAGATAAATCCTCAGCTTCCAGCCATTGTTTTGTGGTCCCTGTATGTCCTTTTTTTTTCTTTAATATATTTTTTTTATTTATTTTTAAAAGATACTTAGAATACATAAAATGCTATATAAAAAATAAGGGTTTTTCATATGCCCCACTCACCACACCTCCCACTTTTCCCCACATTAACAACTTATTTCATTAGTGTGGTACATTCAATGCAATAGATGAACACATTTTGGAGCATTGCCACTAAGCATGGACTATAGTTTACATTGTATTTTACACTCTCTCCCACTCAATTCTATAGGTTATATCAGGATATATAAGGGCCTGTATGTGTCATTGCAATGTCATTCAGGACAATTCCAAGTCCTAAAAATGCCCCCATAATACACTTCTTTTTCCGTCTCCCTGACTTCAGCACCTCCAGTGGCATCTGTCTCCACATCCATGGTATAATTTTTTCCATGGTAGAATCACAATAAGTCTATAGTAGAAAACCAGTAAGTCCACTCTAGTCCATATTTTATTCCCCAATCCTGAGGATTCTGGGATGGTGATGTCCACTCCACCTCTAATTGTAAGGGGACTTTGATCTCATATGGCTGATGGGTGGAGCTCTCTTTCTTGCAGTTGTAGACTCTCTCAGTTCCTTGGTGTGGTGGCTGTCCATCCTTACCTCCTTCTTAGTTGTCCTGGGTGAGTCCAATGAACTGGAGAGTAAGTGTTGCATATCCCCTGAGGCTCAAGGCCCAGCTGGCATATGAACAGCCCAGATATTCAAGTCTCTGAGATGTATACCTATCAAGTCCAGCACCAACTATAGGTTCAAATAAAAGGGACAGAAGAAACATGTGTAGAGAAGTCACATCTGAGTCCAAAACTGTCACATTAGGGAGCACAAACTGCAAAGTAGGGCTCACTGGCAAGCCACTAAACTCTGGAGCTATGTGCCATGACCATAGGACCTGGGTATCTCCAGAGCCTTCAGAAGCCCCACTATTTGAAGTAATATTTACTTTATCTGTCTATGAGATCCTGCTGAGATGTGCATAAGAGTTCCCTCTCTGACGACCTCCTGATTCATTTTGAAGTTTCTTAGACTTATAAACTCATTGTCTTTACCTTTTCTCCCTTTCATTCAAGGCCTTTTTCCAGTTGCATCACCAGCCAGTGCTTGATAGTAATCCCTTGGTGCTATAGAGGCTCATTCCTGAGACTCATTTCCCAAGCTGGGGAGTTAGTAATTCATTTATATGCTGAGATTGGCTTAGAGAAAGACCACATCTGAGCAACATGGAGGCTTTCAGGAGGTAACTCTTAGGTACCCTACATCACTAAGCTAAGTTGCAACTTTAAGAGCAAAGGCTCATAAGCATAGTTATCAATATCAAGGACCCATCAATGGACCATCCTTCATCACTAGGCATTGACGTTTTACTTGGGGGGATTGCTGCTGTTCCATTAGAGAATGTGGAAGAGCTTCCCAGCATGGGAATTTAATATTTTTTCAGTTGTTGTATGAATCTCTACCCACTGTGGCAATAGCCCATAAACTTTTTTTTTTTACATGAAAAGAAATGTTTTATTCTTTTTCTTTGATTCAGCTTTTGTGGAGTTCTTCTCCAGTTTCTATTGTAGTCAAGAGTCCCAAGCAAGTGAAGACAGTTGTATACCTTATATGTATGCCCAGATAAACTTCCTACCATGTATCTTATTAATTTTGTGTTTGTTTTGTTTTGTATTAGAGAAGATCTAGGTTTATAAGAAATAATTTAGAAAATGCAGTATTCCCATATTAACATTATTTTCATAAATATAAAACTGTTTATATTTAACATTAATGTGGTACTTTTGTTAAAATTGATGAGAGAATATATCTTCATTTCTAACCTGTGAAGACTACACTGTTGTTTAAACGTGCCAAAGTTTACTTAACTAATACTGTAGGTTTTGAAATTTAGATGTTTTCCAAAATTTTCTGTTAACAAATAATGTGCAATAAAAATATATCCTGAAAATGAGTTATTGAATTATTGGTGGTACATCTTCAGGGTCAATGTAGTTATTTTCAGGTATTTCAAATATTTTCTATATGATATATTTTGTTTGCATTATTTGAAATTTTTATTGGAGACATTTTATGTTTATAGAAAAGTCAAGCAAAAGTTGCAGAGTTCTCTTATAATATCCGAAACATACAATTTTTCTTATTATTAACATTTTGTATTAGTCTTCTACCTTTGTTACAATTGATGAAACAATATTATTACAATGATATTAACTACAGCCCATAATTTATGTTAGGGTTCACCCTTTGTGTTGTACAGTTCTGTTTTTTTTTTTTTTTT
>JAQZBX010018391.1:0-20196 GCA_029593785.1 Cabassous unicinctus | reverse complement strand
TAACCTGTATTCTAGTTTCTCTATGAATTTGCATGTACTAATTATTTCATATGGGCTCCTGCAATATTTCTCCTTTTGTTCCTGGTGTTGACTGAGAAATAACAAACGGAGCCATACAGCAACAAATCATGTTTTGGGGATTCTAGACTTAGAGTTTTTTGGGGGGAGCACATATTCAGGTAGCAACATAACTTGTGCCCCAAGTTGGGGCTGTCAGGCAAGGGTTTTCAAAGGGAAAAAGAAGAAAAACAGAAGTTGGTTAAAATGAGGGTGTTAGAAAGAGAGATTTTGTTTTCAAAGAGGAAGTGGTTTTGTTAGCTGCATAGTTTTCACTTATCCCATCAGGATGTAGGTTTTGTGTGTGACATAAGGCCTTTCTGTATGCAGTGCTCTGACTCCATTTTAAGTCCCAGCATAAGTTATTATAGTATACATTCAAATTTCCCCCATTTATCAAGATATGTCTCTGAAAGCTTTCTTGATAACTTAGTTTCTGGTTATCCTGCTGTGTCAGGGAGGCTCATCCCTGAGAGTAATGTTTTTTATATGGGGGAAAGTTATAGATTTATAGAGACTTGGGGCTTAGAGGAGGCTACATCAGAGTAACAAGAGAGCTGGATGGCAGGAAGGTTCTTAGGCATTAAGTGTGTTGGTTTGGAAATGTGCACACATCAGAAAAACATGTTCTTAAAGTTAATCCATTCCTCTAAGTGTGAATCCATTGTAAATAGGAACTTTTGTTGAGGTTACTTCAGTTAAGTAATAACCCACCTCAATTAGGATGTGTCTTAATCTTATTACTGGAGCCCTTTATAAGCAGAATTAAATTCAGGGAAAGAAAAACCACAGGCAGAGCAGCCAGAAGCTGAACATCATTGGAACCTGGGAGACAGAGCCAGAAGTGAGCATCAACAGTAACTGGGAGAGATTGGAGAGACCAAGAATGCTGCCATGTGCTTGCCATGCAAATAAACTCAGGAAAAATGATTACTGGCAGCCAGTCCTAGAATGCCACAGTCTCTGGGGAGAAAGCCTCACCATGATGACACCTTGATTTGTACTCTTTAACCCTGAAAACTTTAAGGCAATAAATTCCCATTACATATGTCAACTCATCTCATGGAATTTTTGTGAGCATCCTAAGAAACTAAAACAGTAAGTTTTGTGGTGTTATAGATAGTTTAAGGGAAAAGCAAAGGGGATTTATTATATTAAAAAATAAAACATTAAAATATCAGCAATATTTCAAACAAAATCTATAATGATTTTTCATTAATTCACTCAGGCTTAGGTAATTAATCTTGCTCTGCTCATCTTGTGTCAGCAATTTTATGAAGACTTCAGTTACCCATTAGATTTCTGGAAATCTTGAGTTAGTCCTATGCTATGGTCTCAAATTTATTTTAGCAATGTCATTAAAAGCTGGAATCCCAGATTATTTGGCATAGTCCTTCCATTGGTCTTGGAGAGAGTACTTTTAATTGAAGATGAAGTATGCTGGTTTGTAGCTGATTGTAAGTATTTGCAGAAAAAACATTAGACTAAAACAAGCAAACATACATAAAACAACCTGTGGATTACAAAAATTTAGAACACAAAAGAAAATAAAATGGCTGTTTTATAAAAGTGAAAATATAATGAGAGTTAATTACAAAATAAAGTAAGATTAAATTTGGTTATTTGAGTTATTTGCATGTAACATATTTTTAAGAATAACTACAATTATGTCTGACAACATTATACTGTTGCTTAATATGAGGAAGATTAGAATTAGGGAATATTATGGAAAGTGAGTGCATTGGCAATTTTTCAGGAAATTTTTATAATTTCTGGAATATATCTCTAAACATATATAACACTTTATATAAATCTAACTAACAAAAGATTAGAAAATCCCTTTTAATTCAACAAATGGTTCTATGCAATTTATTGTATATAAAATAAAGCTATTGCTGGCACTTTTCTTTTTACAAGGTGAAAGATTGAAAAAAGTCACCAGTTGATACAGACCTTTGTTACATAGTTAATCGCTATTCCATTAGAAGGGCATGACACAGCATTCCCAAGAAGAGTTTCAATTGGTAAATGAATATGTGAAAAATCTTCAAATTCACTAGGAATGAAAACTTGCAAACATAAACCAATAGACATCAATTTGGGCATTAAATAATTTAAAAATTTAACAGTGTCCTTTTCCATGCAGCTATGGATGTAATAGGAAAGGCATTCCTCCAAACACTTAGTGTATTTTAAAGTAGTACAATGTTATAGGAAGTTAATTTGCACCTGTTATCAAGAGATTAAAAATGTTTATATGGATTAAAATAGGGATTTTCAGAGAAATTAAATATCTTAAAATATTAGGATATAGATAATTGTTTGAGAAAAGTTAATTATTCACATAGTCATAGTCATTAAAATAGTAACAATCACTTCAAATAATAAGATACATATATATAAATTTATTGTACATTGTCAAAATAGCATGACAATGTGAAAAAAATACATTTTCTAAGAAATTTTATTGATTTAATATCTTAGTTTGTCTTGCCCCAAAGTGCAATCTAGAAAGGACATTTACATAGTTAATTTACCTATGGAAGTTATTCCTTGGAACATGGGTGGGAACTGAGAAGAGTGAAATATACAATAAGACAGGAGGGAATAACAATCCAAGGATGAGTTGTTGATCTAGTTAGTGCTGTGGGGAACTGTATCAAGACAAGAAACAAAATAAATAAAAAGGAAATTGTTCCCCATGAAGTACATAAAAATTTGGAAGGAAATTAGAAGTAAATTTAAGTTGAGAATAGATAAAATCAAGGTTAGAAGAGTAAATTTAAAGTAGGAAGTTTAAATTTAAAAGAATCACATTTAAATTTAGAACAAGTTGGAAGTATATAAAAATAACATTTATGTAAGCAAATGCACATATATGCATATATATTTATATATCATTTTACAAATATTGGTTTGTTTTGTGAAAAATTTGATTTTTACCCACAAAAAAAATGAAAAATTTTTTAAAAAGTGTATTTATTAGTAATTTTGTTGAAATTTGTGAATAATTTATGTAAAGATTAAAATATGTAAATTCATTTTTAAAAAGGATATTGCTGTTTCTGGAAATGTGACCATGATATACTCTTATTTCTTCATTCTCAACTTGAACTGTGTGATGACAGTTATGCCATTTGCATCCAATAACACTACTCTTATAACATTGCTATGCAATAGGTGATTGGTAACATCTGCTAAAAATATATTATGCTCATAATTTCTCACAAAGACTCTTCTGAATGTAATATTTCTAAGGCCACATTAGAGGAGCCAATGCTATTATAAAACTCTTAGCTCCCTGACTTTATGAAAATATTCAAAAATATAAAACAATGAAAGAGAAAACCACATAAATTTAGAATATTCATTTTAATTTTAACTATTGCAAGAATAAAATGGGATAAAGCACTCTTAACTAAAATAAAACATGTTAATTTTGAAACTGTCATAAATTATCATAGGTAGGAGAAAGATTGGTGTTGGTGAAGATGAATGGGAAGTGAAAAATATTCCCCAAACCTGGGGCCTGTTGATATAAACATAATCCTTAGAAGATTATCACTGGATTGGAAATTTCCAACTCACTCCTAAAACTTCAGATGCATTTAGTATTGCAAAAGGAGGAAACCTATCAAGCAGAAAAATGGAATCAAAGATACATAATTTTTGAATAGATGAGTATATTGAAAACTTAGATATGTTAAAGTAATTAATGGAGTCATGGATGTTTTAGACATTTCCATCTTTGGTCCATTATTCTGCCAAACATTTTGACAAGGGCCAACTTCATGTCCTTGTTTCTCAGGCTGTAAATGACAGGATTCAGGGTAGGAGGTAATAGAGAGTACAATACAGACATAAAGATCTTCAGAGACAATGGGGATTTTGAGGTGGAACATAAGTATGCAATGAATCCAGAAGAGAGGAATAAGGTCACTACAGTGATATGGTGCATACCAGTGGAGAAAGATTTAAACCTGCCTTGAGCAGATGGAATCCTTAGAATAGTGGAGAAAATGTGAACATAGGATACAATCATTAAAATGAAACATACAAAGTCAAAGCAACAACTAGCAATAAGACATGCATATTCTAAATTATTTTCTCCATAACGGGTAAGTATAAGCAATGATGGAATATCACAGAAGAACTGATGCACTATGTTGGGCCCACAGAAAATAACAGAGAATGTACCTGCTACATGAATGGAGCTATAAGCACATCCACTGAACCACAACTCTGTCACCATCTGCACACAAGAGCATCTATTCATAATGGTCTCATAGTGCAGAGGATGGCAGATGGCAGCATAGCGGTCAGAGGACATCATTATAAGCAGAGAAAACTCTGTGACAGCACAAAATACAGCAAGAAAGATCTGTGAGGCACATCCTTGGAAGGAGATGGAATGACTGTTGGTCAGAGAGTTCATAATGGATTTGGGAACAGTGACAGAGATATAGCAGATATCAAGCAAGAACAAACTCTTCAGGAAGAAATACATGGGAACTTGGAGACACTGCTTAACTGTAGTGAGTGTAATAATAAGGAGATTCCCCACCAGTGCTACCAGGTAAATGAGGAAGAAGAGTGTGGCATAGAATTTCTGTAGCAAACAGTCATCAGGGAATCCCATGAGTAAGAATTCTGTTATGAGGGACATATTGGTAAATTTCTCAGGAATGCTGATTCTTGTTTGTGGAAATGTAAGTAAAGTGATAATTACTTCATTCAGTTACATCCTTAGAAGCTTCCTCTTTCTATTCATTCTACCAAGGATTCTTTGCTATTCTGAGGGACACATTCAAAAACATCAGAGTAGTCTCCATACCCCAGAACAAATCCTATGTTGCAAACTATAAATTCTTTATTCCTGCAAAGTAAATTTTAT
This sequence comes from Cabassous unicinctus, assembly GCA_029593785.1. Classification (NCBI taxonomy): domain Eukaryota; kingdom Metazoa; phylum Chordata; class Mammalia; order Cingulata; family Chlamyphoridae; genus Cabassous; species Cabassous unicinctus. The sequence continues at coordinate 15,245 of JAQZBX010018391.1, read as the reverse complement.
TTAGCCATTAGGAATAGGATAGGATAATTTCATAGAGTCATTTGCAATTTATGCATAAAATGAAAAAAAAAAAAGATTACCTCAACAGTACCTAAATGAGGGATTCTTCTGTCTTTGATGGAATTGGTAAAATGTAGTAGGAACATTTATTAGAATAGAGGAGTTATTGTCAATGATATTTTGAATTGGTTTTAGTTTCTGGTAAACTATTGATATATTTGGAGAAGCAATATTAAGAATTTGAGCTATGATTCCTTTTTCTATTTACTCTATTGCATGAGAAGTAATAGCTGAGAAGGGAATTGATGTGGATTCATCCTGCAAGCTTTTTCTGAGAGAATGATAGTATCTGTGACAACTAAATATAGCTTCTACATATTCAAGACCATGAATGGATCACTGACATATTAAAATCAATGTCAAGTAATCAGGTATTATATTACCTGACTTTGAATACTCAAGAATGCTAGATGCATCACATATTTCATGTATTCTGATTTAATTGTTCAGAAATATCTTGATTTGAAAAATTTTTCCTTCAATAGAGCCTGTGACTGCCACAGATCTAAAAAACAAAATTAAAATAAAATAGGCACCATTTTATGTTTATTAAAGAAAATGGAAATAAGATGTGAAATAAATTTTCCTAAGCATTTCAAGAGATCTAGTCTGTACAGAGTAGTAGCAAAGAGAAGCTTAAAGTAGATGCCTGTATGTTTGGGGAAGTATGCTTACTTAAGAACAACATGATCTCTCTAATTTCAGAGGTGCATTCAGTAAATTGCTGTAGAACTTAAAGACAATGAGGCTAATAAAGACCTTTTGCAAAACATTAATAAATCCTTGGAGAGATGAGTCATTTGAGCAACATGATGAATATTCTTACTATTGCTCTGGCTGCTTCTTGCACCCTGTTGCAACCTTGCCAAGTTACATTCTTCTCTCCACTGGAAAGCAGAGTTTGAAAGGGTAATTTATAGGTCTTGAATTTTTGTGATATTACTCTTTGTCTAATTAAGTGAGAGTTAATTGTGTTGGCCAAGAATACTGAAGCGGAGTTCATTCTTGAAATTGATGTTTTCCTGGACATTCAGGGTTTAAAGTGCTAATAATTAGGTCCATAGATAATTTTTCTACCCATTGGGGTTCCTGCTATAAGACCTATCTCATCAATAATAATTTGTTATTGAGTCTCTTCCTTCAATAGACTGTTGTAAAACTTTACATTTATCAAGAAATGAACCAAATTAAATTCATGAACTTATATCTGGAAAAACTCATCAGTTGTGTTATGGTTTTAATACTTATTAACGTCGTCATTTTTTTTTTTAATCAAAAGAACAATATGATTCTTTTCAGTGTAAGAAATATTCATCCTACCAGAAAATGTAGAAACTTAAATTTACTCTTTGGCTCCCCCAAGCCAATTATCCTTTCCAGTGAAAAATTATTAAAAATTTTCCTTTATTTCATTTATATGCCATTTCCATATGAATTTGTGACATATGAGTGCAAAAACATATTTTGACATAATTCAGATCTTACCATCTTATATTATACCTTCTTAACATTTGCTTAATGTATTTCCAAAAACTTTTTCAATAAACTTACAAATATGCTTAATCCTTGCTTTTTAATGCTTGCATATTAAACATATTGCTCAAGGTAATACCAAATTATATCAACAGACTCTTGTCAAATTGACAAGCTGATGCTAAAACATATAAAAAAGCAAAGTAATTAGGTATCTGAAAGAATATTAATAATGAATATAAATTAGAAAAACTTGAAATAATTGATTTTAAGACAATATGAAACCATAATTACCAAAGACAGGTGGTATTATCCTATTTTTTTAAAAAAGATAAATGTAAAGGAATGGTTTTGAAAAACAGACCCATATTTATATCTTCAATTTACTTTCAACCAAGGCATCAAAACAATTCAGAATAATAAAGGAGAACAAACCTCTCCTATATGCAACATGATGGACCTCAAAACTGTCAAGTGTGTGAGAAAGAAGCCAGATTCAGAAATGTGTGGTTGTTCTTATAGGAAGTTCTGAAAAAACAAAACTAATCTATTGTTGAAGAAATCAGAATGGTGAGTACTGTGGGGTTACATGGGTAATGAATGGGTGGAGGGATGAGGAATCTGTGTGAAAATGCTTTTGTCTATATCAAAGTATATGATGCTTTGGCATATATTTTGTCAAAATTTTTTCAAACTATGCACTTAAAATCTGTACATTTTCAAATAATTAAAATATAATTCAATGTTAAAACATCCAAATCTGTGTACTATTCCTTTGCATATCTATGAGCCAATGGTTTCCTTGAATAGAATAAAAACATTGAATAGAATAAGATTGACTAGAATAAAAACATTAAGGGAAAAGTGTTCTTTTGAATGTACTTTATATGGATTGATAATCCAGGTCTCTTTTCTATTTCATAATGCACTCATTTGTGTGTAAGTGGTGGGAGTTTCCTAATGAACCTAACTGGCCTATGAAATATGTTCACAATTTTCATTGGGTGTAGCTAATATATAACAAAACAAATCAAAACTGCATCCCCAGGGAAATGAATCTCTGTGCACCCTTAGTATTGTGAGTTATCAAATCTGGAATGTCTGCTCTATCACTGGAGTGAAAATTGTGGACAGTGTTTAGACTCAGAATTATTTAGTGGTTCAGACAAAATTGACTATTTAACATTCTTCTGGTTAGGTGTGGAAAGGGAATTCCTGTTACCAATCAATGTTGGTTGCAATAAAGAAAACAACACAATCTTAGTGGCATTACAGCAATGAACATTTGTTGCCCGATGATGGATTTCAATGTCAGCTAGACCATGCCTGAAGCTGTGGGTTAGGTTTGGATTTGCTACTTTTACTCATTTGAGACCTAAGTTAGAAAGGCAGTAGCTACCTGGAGTATATATTTCATAAAGGTTTTAGAAGCTACCTAGGAGGGAAATGACTGTTACAAGAGTTCACAACCAATTGTCTAAAGCAAGTTATTACTGTCAAGGAATTAGTCACATTAGCCATATTTTCTCGAGGTTTATATATGCTATATGTTGTTTTTATTTCTCTATCTTTTTAGTTGTTCTTAGACTCTCCTCTAACTCTCTCTTTCTTCTGTTTTTCCCTTGTGATCTGCAAAACTCCCTTTAATATTTCTTGAAGGGAAGGTTTCTTATTGGCATACTCTATTAATTTCTGTTCATCTGTGAATATTTTGTACTCTCCCTCATTTTTGAATCCCAGTTTTGCTGAATAGAGAATTCTTGGCTGGAAGTTTTTTCTTTTGACACTTTATGTATGTCATACCACTGCTGCCTTCCCTCCATGGTTTCAGAAGAGAAATCAGCACTTAATCTTATTGGACTTCCCTTGTATATGATACATCTCTTTTCTCTTGCTGCTTTCAGTATTCTATTTGTCTTGAGCATTGGACAATTTGACAAGTATATGTCTTGTAGTAGGCCTGTTAGGATTTATATTGATTGGGGTGCACTTCCTGGACATGTACATCCATGTCTCTCAGTGGGGTTGGAAATTTTCAGCATTTATTCTCTTTATCATGTTGAGGAACTTTCCTTCTATCCTTATCTTTAAAAATATCTTTATCAAGAAAGGATTCTAGATATTGTCAAATGCCTTTCCCATGTCAATCAAGATGATCATTTGTTTTTTTTTCCCTTTTGAATTGTTAATGAGGTGTTTTATATTGAATTATTTTCTTGTGTTGAACCACCTTCCATATCAGGAATAAAACACACCAGATTGGGGAGAATAATTATTTTAATTAGTTTTTGGAATCTATTGGCCAGTATTTTGTTGAGAACTTTTACACATATGTTCATTAGAGAGATTGGTTTATAATTTTCTTCTCCTGTAGTATCTTTATCTGGCTTTGGTGTTAGGGTGCTTCATAAAATGTGTTGGGCACTTTTGCCTCCTCCACTATTTTTTGGAAGAGTTTTAGCAGGATTGCTATTAATTCTTCTTAAAATTTTTGATAGAATTCACCTCTGAACACTTCATATCTTGTGATTTTCTATACTGGAAGATTTTGCTGCCTGATTCAATTTCTTTATTAGTGATTAGTTTGTTGGGTTCTTGAATTTCTTGTAGAGTCAATGTAGGTTGTTTGTGTGTTCCTAGGAATTTGTCCATTTCATCTAGACTGTCTAATTTGTTGGCATACTGTTTTCCATAATATCCTCTTTTGATCATTTTTATTTCTGTGGGGTCAGTCTAATATCACCACTTTCATTCCTGATTTTCTTTATTTGCAAGTTCTCTCTCTTTTCTTGTTAGTCTATCTAGGTTTGTCAATTTTATGGATCTTATAAAAAACAACTTTTGTTTTTGTTGATTTCTAATAGCTTTTTTGTTCTCAATTTCATTGATTTCTGCTCTAATTATTCTTATTTCTTTCTTTCTCCCTGCTTTGGAAACGGTTCATTTCTCATGATTCCAGGTGGTCAGATAGGTCTGTGATTTTTGCTTTTCCTCTTTTTTAATATATGTATGCAGGGCTATTATTTTTTCCTCATAACTACTTTTGCTCTATTCCATAGGTTTCGATAAGCCTTGTTTTAATTTTCATTCATCTTAAGATATTTACTAACTTCTTTTGGAATTTCTTATTTGACCTATGGATTGTTTAGAAGTGTATTGTTTAGCCTCCATTTATTTGTGAATTTCCCCCCTTTCTAGCCTATTATTTCCAGCTTCATCCCATTATGCCCAGAGAAGACAATTTGTATAATTTCAGAATTTTTATATTCATCATTACCTGTTTTGTGCCTGAAAAATTGGCCTATTCTTGAGAAAGATCCATGGGCCTTTGAGAAGAATGTATAACTTGCTAATTTGGAGTGCAATATTCTGAATAATTCCAGACCATTTATCATATTGTTAGGTTATCTGTAATCTTGTTGATATTGTCTAGTTGTTCTAACTATTGACATAAGTGGCATGTTGAAGCCTCCAAATATTACTGTAGTGATGTCTATTTCTCCTTTTAGTTTTGCCAGAGTCTGCCTCATGTATTTTCAGGCAACATTGTTAAATGCATAGTTATTTATGATGTTCCCTTTTCCTGATGGATTGTCCTTATTATTAGTATACAGTGGTCTTCTCCATCTCATAAAATTTTTGCATATAAAGGATTTTTGTCTGATATTAAAATAGCTAACCATGCTATTTAATGGCTACAGTTTGTGTGAAATATATTTTTCAAACCTTTCATTTTCAGCCTATTTGTATCCTTGTGTCTATGTTGAGTCTTTCATAGACAGCATATGGATGACACATCTTTTTAAAAAAATCAATTCTGTAAGCCTCTGTCTTTTGATTTTGGAGTTTAATCCATTAACATTCAATATTATTAGTGTAGAGGCATTACTTACTTCAACCATTTTATCCTTTGGCTTTCATATGTCATATCTTGGTTTTGTCTATCATTTTACCCTTTTGGTTACTCTTTCTTAAAGTCTTCATGTCTACCTGATCTTCCAAGTCTCTCTACCCAGTACTTCCTTTCTGTGCTAAACTACTTTCACTGCTTCATGCAGAGCCATATTCTTGTTACATTCTCTTAATTTTTGATTATTTGTGAATATTTTAAACTCACCTTCATATTTGTAGGGCAGTTTTGTTGGACAAAGAATTTTTGGACGCCAGTTTTCTCTTGCAATATCCTAATATTTTCATACCTCTGTCTTCTCACATCTGTGGTGTTTGATAAGAAACCATCAAACAAAACCTAAATGGGCATCCCTTTTATCTGATGTCTTTCTTCTCCCTTGTTGCTTTCAGAATTTTCTCTTTATATTTGATATTTGAATTTCTAAATAGTGTTTGTCTTGGAGTCAGTCTACTTGTATTTATTCTTATTGGAATATGTTGTGCTTCTTGGCCCTGTATATGCATGTTTTTCATGAGAGTTTGGAAATTTCTGGCCATTATTTCCTCCAATACTTTTTCTGTCCCTGTTCCTTTCTCTTCTTCTTCTGGAACTCCATGACATATATGTTGGTGTACTTCATACTATAATTCAAATTCCTGAGCCCCTGCTCAAATTTTCCATTATTTTCTCTGTTATTCTATCTTTTAAAATTTCAGCTGTTCCATCTTCTATGCAGCTGATTCTTTCTTCTGTGATTTCAAGTCTGCTATTGTATGCCTCTACCATATTTTTAATCTCAGCTACTGTGACTTTCATTCTCATAAATGCTCTTATTTTTCTAGTCAAGCTTTAAAATTCTTCTGTGTGTTAACTCAGTGTCTTCTAAATGTCTTTTATCTCTTTACCCATGTTGTTTTATAACTGATTGATTTGATTGAGAAGCTTTGTATGAACATCACTGATTAGTTATTTCAAATCCTGTGTCTCATCTGGAGCTTTAATTTGTTCCACTGACTAAGCCATTTTTTCCTTTTCTTAGTATGTCTTGCATTTTTTAAAAATGTCTATTAAACCGATTAGGATGGTGAGTTTACTCTGATAGTTTTTCTTTTTTTCCTAGGGATTTAGTATTGTGTGTTCTTGCTGTTCTTTGATTCTTGTTTGAGCTTTTTCTAGGTCTTTAGTATTGTCCCTTTTTAAATGCAAAAATCAGGGCTATGGACCCAGTAATGGAGTGCAGAACAGTTTCCAGTGGTCTTGGTGAAGTAGGCAATAAGGGTACTCAAAAGTCTCTTTTACTTATTTATTTTTCCTTTTTGGTACACTTTTCTTGTTCTGAGAACATATAGTCCCCTTAAGCAGTACTCTTTCCTCAGACCAAGAAGAGAATGTGTTCATTTACTGGAACCCCATCTGGACAGGTGGTGTTGAATCAATATTCTGGATAATTACCCTCATGGTGGGTTACTCAAAACCAAGTCTCACAAATCAAACTTGTTCAGAAAGCTTCCACTGGCTGCATCCTCCCTTTCCCTTGTGAGGAATTAAATTTTCACAGAGCAACCAGTCCACCCATCCAGATCAGTAGAGAGGGTATTTGAGAATGCAGATGCTCTTTCACTCCCTGCAGTTTACCAGGGAGAACTATGTTGCACTCCCACACAGTGTGAAAGGGCATGACCCTTGTGATGCTTGGGATTTCCAAAAGACAACCCAAGATCACTGGCTAAAACCTGAATCAGTCAGAAGCTGAGTCCCTTCCTCTCCACCTTCCTGTGGGAGTAGATCCCTGTGACCCTCTTCAGTTTGTAGCCACTGACCAGGAACAAGAGAATGCACTGCTGTCTGCTCTGAAGGTAGGAGGATGGGCACCTTCAACTGCAGCCTTACTCATAGGTTTTCCACAGTAAGACTCCTTTTCCATGCCCATCTCTCTTCTTGGAGGTGTCCAGCCTTCCCCTGGTGTCCTAATCCTTAGAAAAGGTTTTTAGACAGTTTCTGCCTCTCCTTTAGCTATTCTTTCTGCAAAGGAAATGAGTCTTGTGCCTCTCTAATCTTCCATATTTCTGGAAGTCACATGTCACAAATTGCTTCTTAACTTGTTCTTATTTCCCCAGAAGGAAGAGTGCATTACCTGATGTAGCAGTTTGGCATTATTTATGAATTCCAAAAATAGATATTGGATTATGTTTGTGAACTGTTCTTTTCCTCTGGGAATATTAGATTATATTTTATTCATAGATTTACTTGATTAAAAAATGATTAAGGCTTTGATTGGGCCATGTCAAAAGGATGTTGAATGCCCACCCCCTTGGTGGGCAAGGACCCACAGGAAAACTCACTGCAGAGAAGGGAGGTCAGAGTTTTTGAGCTGAAGTCCCAGGAACTAAGCACACAGAGGAGCTTGGTTGTGAAGAAGGAGAGAAGACCCAGGGAAAAGAGACAAACTTTTCACCTGATAGTTCACAGCTGATCTTGTGGAGAGAAAAAAAGCAGCTGAGCCCAGAGAGAATTGAGCCCTGGGAAGAGAGACAAAGCCTAGAGAGCCTGACCGTGGAGCCTTAAGAGGAAGAGGAAGGCTGAACATTGGCAGCCATCTGGCTCCAACACATGGCTACAGACTTTGGTAAGGGAAGTAACTTATGCTTTATGGCCTGGTAACTGTAAGCTTCTACCCCAAACAAATACCCTTTATAAAAGCCAATAGGTTTCTGGTATTTTGCATCAGCACACCTTTGACTGACTAATAAAGAATTAGGTACCGAGAGTGGGGTAGTGATTTGCAATTACCAAAATGCTGGAATGGTTTTATAAATGGGTAAGTGGTAGGAAAGACCTACAGTGTTTTGAAAAGACTGTTGATAGTAATATGAACTCAAAAGTAAGTTTTTATGAGGCATTAGAAGTAAATGATGAAACTATTATTGGAAACTGGAGAAAAGGTAATCCGTGGTTTAAAGTTGCAGAGAACTTAGCAAGATTAACTCCTGTTGTTTTATGAAAGGCAGAATTTGAAAACAGCATGCTTGGGCATTTAGCTGAAGAACTTTCCAAAGTAAACCTGGAGAATATGGCTTGGCTTCTCCTTGTGGCTTATAGCAAAATGCCATATGAGCAAGATAAGCTTAGAACTTAACTGTTGGGCACAAGAAAAACAGAAAATGGTTCCAGAACTTTCAATTCTCTGGAAATCAAGCCCCCAGATGAAAGTGCCCCATTTGCAGACTTAACTAAACTTGGAACTTTTAAATCAAGATTGAAGATGCAATTATCTCAGAAAGACTTGTAGAAAGTTTTAATGTCTGATGGCTTTGACCCCTGCTTCTTGCTTGCTAAACCAACAAACTTTTTGAGAGAGCTGTATGAGAAAAATTGCTGTCAGCCTGGACTAAAAGGGACATGGAACGGAGAGATTGAATTAGAAATGACTTCAAGAGGAAAACCATGGAAGCTGAAATCTGGAATTAAGACATTGCCTTCGACCAAGAGATTAACCCCACCCATGTGTACAGTGAGGTTGAGTTTGCCTCTGCATTTGAAGAGGGCAGATGTTCCTTCCCAATGTTCAGAGATAGTTTTGCCACCTCAAGTTGTAGAGAGTGTGGAACACATTCCTCAAGGATTAGGATGGTTAAGGTCAGCATCCTATAGCGCTGAGAGATGTGTTCCTGACCCCATGGATTAGGGAAGGCCAGTTGGTCAACTTGTTGCTCTCAAAGTGTTGAGCCTGTATGCCAAAGTTTAGGGAGGATGTTGTCTTCACTTCACCATACTAAGCAGGGTTAAGACTCTAACCCAAAGTTTGCATAAAGTGTGGCAATCACCCCAGTGCTCATGGAGAGTGAGATCTAAAACTTGTTCACTATCCAGATGCTTGAGGAAGGTGGAATCAAGAAAATGGCCATTTGGCAAGCCTGTGGAAAGGGTGGGTTCCCATAAGGCCCCAGTAAGAAGAAACCATTATCTGAAGAATGACTCTCAGACTTTTACATCTAATGAAGTATATCCTGCAGGTTTACTGAAATGTAGAGGACAACTGACTCATGTTTTTCTTCCAATTACTCCTTATTGTAATGAAAATGTTTATCCTTTTCCTGTCCATTTGTGTATTGGAAGCAGATAAGTTGTTTTGTAATTCAAGAGATATATAGCCAGGTGGGATTTTGCCCCAAAACAAACTGCATTTCTTTAAACTGATTATGATATGATTTGGTACTTAGTATTGTTACTGAAATAATGCTTTTTTGAATATTATAATATCTTTTTGGAATTCAGAGGGTGGAGTGTAGCAGTTTGGCATTATTTATCAATTCCAAAAATAGATATTGGATTATATTTGTGAACTGGTCTTTTCTTCTGGGCATATTAGATTATATTTTATTCAGACGCTTACTTGATTAATGATTGAGGCTCTGATTGGACCATGTCAGTAGGATATTGAGTCCTTTTCCCCTTGGTGGGCAGGGACTCACAGGAAAACCTCACCACAGAGAAGGGAGATTGGAGTTTTTGAGCTGGATCCCTGGGAAGTAAGCACCCAGAGGAGCTTGGTCATGAAGAAAGAGAGAAGGCCCAGGGACAGTTCACAGCTGACCTTGAGGAGACAACAAAGCAGCTGAGACCAGAGAGAATCAAGCCCTGGAGATAGAGAAAAAAAAAACTAGACAACCTGACCATCAAACCTTAAGAGGAAGAGGAAGGCTGAATGTCGGCAGCCATCTTGCTCTAACACATGGCAACACACTTTGAAGAGGGAAGTAAATTATGCTTTATGGCATGGTAACTGTAAGCTTCTACCCCAAATAAATACCCTTTATAACAGCCAACAGATTTCTGGTATTTTGCATCAACACCCCTTTAGCTGACTAACACACCTGGTACGCACTTTCTTTTTGTGTAGCTAAAGTATAAAAGAAACTGTGAGGTGTAAGGGAGAACTATTGATTGAATTAATGTCCTCAAAATACATACTGATATCTTAACTGCATCATTTATGAATGTGATGATGTTTGGAAACAGGGTCATTGCACATTAAATCAAGTTAAGATGAGGTCATAATGGATTATCACAAGCAAAAATCCAATATGAAAGGTCTCCTTATTAGAAGAGAGTAAGACTCAACCACAGGTAAAGAAGGAAGGCTGTTAAGTGAAGAGAGAGGTAAATGTTAGAATTGTGCTTCCACAAGGCAAGGTAAAGAAAGACTGCAGTTGACTCTCTGAAGGTAGGAAAAGGCCAGGAATGATTCTCTCCTAGAGCCTTCAGAGAAAACATGGCTTTGCCAAAACCTTCATTTCAGACTCCTGCCTCTAGAACTATGGGAGAATATTTCTGTTAGTTAAAATCATCCCGTTTGTGGTACTTTGTTAGACCAGTCCTGGTAATTGAATGACACTATTATTTTTTATTTTCTCCTTTCTTCACAGTAATACTGGGCCTGTTTGACTGCTTTACAACCCCAGGCATTGCCTCAGTGAGTTTTCCCAAATCTATACTAGAGTTTGGGATAGTTCATAGGTAGTACCAAATGACCAAAGGTCACCTCTGTGACCTCACTTTATACTTCATCAGTAACAAAGCTAATTTTTTCTCCATTCATCAGATTTTAGAAGTGATTTGTACATTTGTTTGAACTAAGGAAAGGAAAGGGGTTTTACTTTAATTGTGCCTGAAATTAAAAGACCACTTTGGTACACATTTTCCTGAGTATTTTTCAGCCTTATCTCCCTGTCTGTGAAATTTCCCACAGACTGCTGACTGACAATGAGTTCACAAGAGTTATATTATACCCATTGCTGTTAGCTATTAGCATACTAATTTTATTAGGAATATAAGAAAATATCATCAATGTATTACAAATATTTTCCTAGTAGGTTATTTTTCTTTCATTTTTTTATATTTTAAATTAATAGATATTAATAGATATAGATGTGAAGTGTATAATCTTGTCTTTCTTGTTACTTAATTTTTTTTAGAAATCTATTTTTGTAATAAAATGAGGAAAATATCATTATTTGGCTTCTTCTCATTGTACTTTAAGTTAACACATCAGATTTTTTATTTAATTGCTCTGAAATTAATGGGCTTCTATATAATGAAGTGGTTATATTTCACTCTTCCCTAAATTGTTTAACTATTTATTCAGCATCAATTACTGAGTAGTCGTTTAATTTTCCATTATAATATGATTACATATTTTATATCCCAAATATTGTATGGCAGAAGAATCACCTTATACTGTTAAGGAATCATTACTTATTTATTCATGGTTTAGATAAAACTCTGCACCATAGGAACAAATGATGATAACAATATGCAATATCAACTTCCTATAAAAAGATATTAAGACAATTCATCATTTTCCATAGAATATTCTAAATATCTTATATTTTTCATCAAATTTTGTTGTTTTCTTCATAAAAGCCCCTCTTTTTCATGTAAAAAATACATTTAATATCTTATGCTGCATTATCGCATTTCCTTTTGCTGTATTGCTGCTAACAACTTTTCCAGGAAGACATGGATAGAGAAATTTATAATCTAATAATCCAGGAAACCTATAAGATTATTACTTATCACTCAACTACCAGATAATTTTTACTAAACAGTCTAAGAAACAATACTGAACATCATCTATGACAGAGACTTGCATGATATAAATGTCTTTCTTGAAACTTTGACACCTACTTGCCTCATGGGATTCATAATATATATTTTCTTATGTGATGCATGGAAGCCAGGCAAAAAATAAACATGGACATCCATGATCATTGAAATCACACACACAATATCACTAGCTCCTGCCTGTTCCAAATATTTCCCAGCTATTTCCACATACATGGTGCATATATATATACCCCACTGACAATGTCCTCACAGAGTGAAACCATCACTATCATCAGCATCCACTTGTACAGCAAGTTAATATCTGTGACAGTTTGAAGTTATTTTATGAATCCCAAAACAAGAATTATTATGATTTTTAACTAATTGATCCCTGCGGATTTGAAGCATTTTGATTGGACTATGTCAGTGAGGCATGAGGTGAGTCAGGTTGATTCTCTGTCCTCTTACTCAAGCTGATATAAATAAATGCAGACACAGAAAGAAATATTCACTGAGGTAAAGAAAGTCTTGATATTGATCCTGTCATGGGAGAGAGGACAGAAGGGAAATAGAGAAGACTTGAAGACTGACAAATGTCCCAGAGTCTGGAACCAGCATAACACAGAGGCACAGAAAGAAACCCCCAAACAACTGGGCCCAAGGAACAGTTCCAGGCTCAGGAAACAAGCCCTGTCATATGCCTGATAGCTCACAGCTGAACTCAGGGAGAAAGTGGAGCAGCCAAGACTGAGAGGAGGCCAGAAAGAAACAAACTCTATGCCTGGTTATTCACAGTTTAGCTCTGGGAGCTGGACTCCAAGAGACAGTGAGCCTGGAGGGGAAGACAGAGACCTAGGCAGAAATTACCCAACATCTTGCTTCAACATGTAACAGCTGACTTTGGTGAGAAAGCATCTCTGATGGTGCCTTGATTTGGAAATTTCACAGCTTCAGAACTGTAAGCTTTTACCTTAAATAAAATTCTTATTATAAAAGCCAACCTATTTCCGGTACTTCACATCAGCAGCCTTGTGGCAAAGGAAGAAAGAAATTAATCCCAGGAAAATGGGATTCATGCTCCTTACAACTAGCAGAAATGTTGGAAGAGCTTTATAAATGGGTAGAGGGTAATTTTTGGAGGAAATGTGAGATGTTTGGAAGAAAAGGCCTATATAGCTTTGAAGAAACTGTTGCTTAAAATATGAATGTTAAAGATAGTTCTGATAAGCCCTTAGACAGAAACAATCGCTGAAAATTAAGGGATGTTTGCTTTAAAGTTTCAGGGAATATGGCATAATTGACTCCTGATGTTAGGTGAAAGGAAGAAAAATTATAAGCTTGGATATTGAGCTGAGAAGATTTCCAAAGTAAATGTGGAAAATTCAGCCTGGCTTCTCCTTGCAGCTTATAGTAAAATTCAAGAGGAAAATAGCTAAGCTGAGAAGTAAACTACTGTGCCTGAAGAAACTAGAGACTAATGATTTGGTAAATTCCAAGCTTCTGCAGTTTACCAAAGGATAGTGCCCCAGGTGAGGACTTAACTAAACTTGGAACTTGTAAGCCAAATTTGGAAATGTAGTTATCCAGGAAGGACTTGTGGGAAATCTTAATGTGTGATGGCTTGGACCCCTGTGAACTGCATGGGTTATTTGATAATTCTGTATGAATTAAACCATTGTCAACCTGGAGTAAATTAGACAGAAAGTGGAGAAGTTGAATGCAAAATGGCTTCAAGAGGAAAAGTGTAGAAGCTGAGGTCTGGATTTGGGATATCTTCTCAGGCTAGGAGAGAGTTCCCAACCCTGTGTGTGGAAAGTGTGAGTTTGTTCCAACACTTAAAGAAGGTGGATCTCCCAGCCCATTGTTCAGGAGGAGTTTGCCTGCCCCAAGCTACAGAAAGGGTGAAGCACATTCCTCCATGGTTGGGGATGAGTTAGGTCACCATGCACTGCTCTGAGGGTTTGGCTCTATTCCTCATAGATTACAGACAATTAGGTCACCACACCACTGTACTGAGGGGATTGGGCCTCTATGCTAGATATTAGGGAGAATGTTGCCACCAATCCTCTGTATTAATAGGATTGAGACTGTCCCCTTCAGAGAGGGGAAAGTGTGGCTTTCACCCCGATGTTCTTGGAGGGTGAGGTCAGGAGCTCAGATGCCACCCAGATTCTTGATGAGGGTATAGCCAAGAAGATGGCTGTTGGTCAAGTACATGGAAAGGGTGGAACCCCATGTGGCCCTTAGGAGAAGAAATTCTAGAGATGACTTTCAGACTTTGAAATCTAATGAAGTATGTCCTGCAAGATGTCAGAACTCTTTGGGATCCATGACAGTGGTTTCCCTTCCAATTTCTCATTAGAGTAATGCAAATGTTTATCCTGTGATTGTTCTTCCTTTGTATATTGGAACTAGATAATTTGATTTCTAAGTCTGACTGGTCTACAACTGCAGAGGAACTTTGTACCAAGACAAACTGGATGTCTATAACTGAGTTTTTTAAATTCAAAATTTTAATATATTGTGCCAGTAGAAGCTTTTCAAAGGCAATGATATGTCAATAATGAATAGTTAAATTGAGTTTCTGAGAAAGAACGTACCACATGAAAGTATGTCAGCACAGTAAATAACAAAATGGTGTTATTATAAAATAGTGAAAAATACTGACAGTCACAAAATAAGCCCAGGAGACTTCAGAATATGCCATTCATACAATGTAAACAAGTACACAGGAATCAATTTTTTTAAAGTTTAGACATTGATAATTTTATAAGAGTTGTTGCCTAGATATATAATAAATAATGAATATATTATGCAAAAAACTTCAAGGAAAAAATACGTGGAATAATGAAAAATATGATGCATCAGATTTTTTAAAATGCAAAAAGGAATAGAGCTTTTTACTCAAATATAAATCACTTTCAGTAGGATTCATACTAATTTGAAATAAGGAATATTTTGTGTGATTATGTAGTTTTATATATATACATATATCTCTAAGAAAATATGTGTGACTTAATTATTTTTGTATTCCAATGGCACTTTGAATAATCCTTGCTTTTTTTCTTACAAGATTAGAAAAATGAATTTTATAAAACAAAGTTAAAATTTGACATTAAAGGGAGTGGATGTGGCTCAAGCAGTTAAGTGCCTGCTTTTCACCTGGGAGGTCTGCATTTGATTCCCAGTGCCACCTAAAAAAAAAAAAAAACAA
>JAQZBX010018390.1:24696-34879 GCA_029593785.1 Cabassous unicinctus | reverse complement strand
AAATAGCAGCAATTAACACTCATTACACATTTACTATGTGACAAACACAGTGCATACACTTGATACAAATCAGCTCATTTAATCCGCACAGCCCCCAAATGAGGTGGGTTCTATTGTTATCCCCAATTTACACATGGGGAGAGTGAAGCTCAGCAATGTCACATAACTGGGTAAACCAGAAAGTGATCCATAGGGGACAGGCTTACAGAGAAGACCTAGAATATAACACATCCTAAAATCCTACCATGGCATAATAAGAAGCTATGTGAGATTTCAAGAACATGGACAACACTGCATTCTTCCAGGTAATTTTGCCTTAATGATTAATCTTTACTATTGCAATTAATTATGGGGGAGGTCATTATTAGTGAAAAATCCAAATTCCAGAAAACGTACGCAATGCAATTACATCAGTTAAGATAAGTTCAAGTGCATGAAACGAGAAACCCAACTTAAGGTTTTACACAATAAAAGAAATTCAGTGTTTCATGTAACAAAAAGGTCTTGCAGTAGGGCAAGCTTCATGAATGGTTTGATCAAGGCTCCAGCTCAGTTTCTTGGCAATTTTTTTCACTTCTGCCCTCTTGTATCTGCTTCATCCTTGGTCTGGCTTCCTTCATGGGAGCAAAATGGCTGCAGCAGTTCAAGGCCTCACATGGGTAGTCCAGAGCAAGAGTTTCTCCAGTCATCAAACAAAAGTCCTGAGCTTCACAATGATTTGACCAACTTAGGTCACATGCCTAGCACTGATCTCAGCAACCTAGATAGTAAAAATGCTATGTACTGACTCAGTAAAGACTGGGTGAGGTCTGCCCACTCCTTCTCAAGAGGGATGGCATTAAGAAGATAAATTCATGCCAATCAGGTGAGAGCAGGGTCCTTTCCTCCCAAACTACACGGTTGGTATATAACATGGGATATAGGGTGGTTCCCAAAAGAACTATCTAGGTGCTATTAGGAAAAGGGGAGGTAGATGCTCTACCATAGCAAACGAACTACTTTGAACCAAAAGATTGCCAAGCAGAGAACATTGGAGGATCTGTAATCACAAACATATTAGAACAATTTGCATTTAATTTTGAATGTAGAGAGGCAGTAGCTAAAAAAGCATAATAGTTTGTTTTCTTAAATAGGTTCCATTTTCCCTTTTCTTATGTGATTCACTAGCTTAACCATTGACACCTTCAAAATTAATTGCCAATGTAGACTTTCACTGAACCCCTCCATCAACCCGGGTCACAAATTCCAAAATAGCAAGAGCCATCTGTTTTAGCGATATTTTCCTGCTCCAGTTCTTGGTGCTCAGTTCTCATCAGATATGTTTTTCTTCAAGTGAACTCTCCAAGGCCACTGTTAACTCCAGATGTCCTGGAGGGAGGCAGTAGAGCAGAGTGTTTGAGATCACAGACTTTGGTAACAGCAGGAAGACTGCGTTTAAGTATTAGCTTTGTCTCTTATCAGCTGGGCAAACCCAGGCAAATTACTTAACTTCTCATGTCCTCGTCTATAAAGGAGGATAATAGCAGCATCTGTCCCATAATATGAGAGCTCAATGAAACAGTATGCATAAAGCACTTAATACACATCCTGGAACACAGTAAATATTCAACCAATATAGCTTTTTAGTAATAAGGATTTTAATTAAAGTTCATGTTAGTAGCCTGAGCCATGTATAGGTCTTTTCTTAATCTTACAAATAAATTAGCCAGTTAAAAGAAAAAACTAAATTTCCATTTGCTTTCACATTATCATCTTCATCATAACAACAACAAAAATGATTTATTATATGCCTATAAAGTTCAGGGCACTGTGAAAAGTCCTCAAAGATAATTATTGCTGTCATTTAATAGAGAAGAAACTGAGGCTCAGAGAAACTAAGAAATTTGCCTAATGCCACATAGCAAGTAAGTAGCAGAGCAAATACCTGAACACAGATCAGTCTGACTCTAAAGCTCATACTCTTTCTAAGTTGCCTGGCAATTCTATTTTCCCTAGCATATGAAAAATTGTCTCTCATAAAAGAAAGCTAATCATCCCAGGGGAAAAAAAGAAAGAAATAAAATTGTTTAAAGTGGTATTTGTACAATAATTTTCAGGAAATGTAATAGTTAGATGATAATAGCGCCAGCGATTGGGATATATTTTATAGGGATATTAATATATGCCTCGGGTGGCCAAAGGTTTCACCACTCACTTGAGGCAAGTAGTAATGGCCAATAAAACTTGCCTTGTCGTGTCTTAATGCCATATTCTATCATCACACTTATAATGAAATGCTCTTAAACGTCAGTGTTATCAGAAGAGATGAAAAAGTGGTGGTTAAATGAGCTAGCAAGGTGAGGAGGACGATGTGTGGGAAAGTGGAAAGGACCTCGAGCTAGGACATTGGCCTGCTTCTGCTTTGCTCTGTGTGCCCGTCAGCACATCTCAAATCTCGGGGTCTTGGCTTCTCCAAATGTAAACCAAGGTTCACTATGACAAGCCAAGACCTCTTCCAGCTCCAACAGTCTATGATTCTACAAAGAGTTACATTCATTCAAAAACTACTTACAGAGCATAAACTACGCTCACGGTGCACCCTGTGCTAGGAGCTCAGGGCATAATGGCACCCTGCCTGACGCTGGACTTCAGAGGTGTGTGAATGGCTGTGAGCTGAAATACTGCCCTGCTTTATAACTTTCTCTTCTTATACATCCCAAAAACTTCCACACAACTATAGCAAAATCTTGATAATGGTTGAATTTGGTTGATGGTATAGGGAGTGGTTCTTTGCACTGTTCTCTCTACTTTTGTCATTCTTTAAGTTTTTCACCATAAAATTTTAAAATAGATAGAGGAGAAAAGCTTCAGGGAGACTTCTGCTTCTGGTAATGACCCACTAGGACTGCCTCGTAAAACTTCCCACTGAGTACATGTAGGAAAGAAAGACAAAATATTTGTTTAAATGCTTAAAAACATCTGAAAGCTAACAAGGTTGTGGGATAGAATGCATCAAACCAGGATTAGGGGAAGAAAGGAAGTCTAGAAAAGAGTACAGCATTTTGGACCTGTTTTTCCTCTATGGGTTTCCTGAAGAGCTAGAGGAATAGACATATGTGTAGAGGTCTGCTAAGGATGGGGGAATGGACCTGAGCATACCATTTGTCTTCTGTTGGGATCCCCAAAGAGCTGCACCCTAGCAGGAAGGGTAAACAGAAAGCTAACAGGCCTTTTCAGGGGACTATGGTTCGTCTTCAAACCATCTCAGTTTCTGGAACTGAGTGCTAATGCTCTAAGTGGTTGCAGATGCAAACATAAATCCCTTCTAAAGTTGGATAACCTCAACCTCAAATTATATCTTCAAAAAATTTTGCAAATATAACATCTCACACACAATTGAAAATAGCCAGGTAACAAGGAAGATAGGAAGATATAAATAAAACCAGCAGAAACAACAGATATAGAAAGAGACCCACAGGGCTCCAGATATTGGAATTATCTGAGTCTTAAAAAAAAAATTACAAGCATATGAGATATAGTATAGAATACTCTGGTGGGCTGAATGGTGCCCCCCCAAAATATGTCCACATTCTAATAACCTGTGACTATTACCTGATATGGTAAAACATGTAATTAAGGACCCTGGGAGGAGGAGCGTATCCTAGGCAGCTGGGTGGGCCTAGATGCAATTACATGAACGGAAGAAGTTTTGAGCCAGATACACAGAGGAGAAGGCAACGTGAAGACAGAGCAGAGAAAGATGTGGCCGCTAGCCAAGGAATGCCAACAGCTACCAGAAGCTGAAAGAGACAAGGAACAGATTCTCCTCCAGAGCCTCGAGAGGGAGTAAAGCCCTGCTGACACCTTGATCTTGGACTTCTGGCCTCCAGAACTGTGAGAGAATAAAATTCTGTTGTTTTTGGCTCCCTACTTTGTGATAGTTTGTTATGGCAGCCCTGAGAATCAAATACGAAGGGGGAACTCAAAAAAAGAGAGAACCAAATAATATAAGAATATATTAATGAAAATTAATAACAGAATGGATTTGACTCTAGAAGCATAGACAAAGATGAAGCAGAAATTAGAAATCATAAAATAAAACAACCAGACTGAAACATGGAAAGACCAAAGGATGGAAGATACAGGATGAGAAACATTACAGGATACAGTGAGGAGGTATAACATACCATATATGTAATTATAGCCCCAGGAATGAATGGGGCAAAGCAATATTTGACAAGATGATGGGTGAGAACTTTCCAAAAGTAAAAAAGCTATCAAGTCTTAGAAAGAGCCAAGACAAGAAGTCCTGAAAATCTCAAGCAAGATAAATAAAAAGAAACCATCACATAGGCACGTTATTTTAAAACTGCTGAAAACCAGAAAGAGAAAACTTTAAAATTAGCCCAAGAAAAAAAGGAAGCAAAAAATTAGACTTTCAATTAACATCAACAGAAATAAGGAAGCCAGAAGCAGGTGAAATATCTTTAAAATGTTGAAAGAAAATAATTGACAGCCTACAATTCTACCCCAGAGAAAATATCCGTAAGAATGATGATGAAATAAAGACTATAATAAAGGAAATACTAAAAGGTATTCTGTAGACCAAAAAAAAAAAAAAGTGATGCCAGATGGAAGATCGATGATATAAGAAGAAATGAAGAGCAAAAAAATCTATGAGTAAATCAAAAATTAATAATGATTGCCTTGGGTGTTTGAAATAATAATAATATTATTATTATATTATTATAATATAATAATAATGTCTTGGATGTTTGAAATGTACAAAGGTAAAATACACAACAACAGTGGCATATAGATCAAGAGAGAAATAAATGGCATTAAAGTTCTAAGGCCTAAGTCAACAATGCATTAACTAAAACCTCTAGTGTAACCAACCAAAATAGTAATAAAAGAATTGTAAATCCCAAGCTAACAGAGATATAAAATGAAACGATATAAAAAACTCAATTCAAAAAAGGAAAGGAAAAGAGAAGAAAAGGAACAAGGAATAAGCAGGACTAAATGCATTTAATAATATAGTAAATTTCAACCCAAATATGTCTGTAATTACTTTAAAAGTAAATGAATTAAATGTGCCAATGAAAAGACAAAGATTGTCAAACCCAACTATATGCTGTTCACAAGAGAGACATCTTAAACATAGGAATATAGAAATGTGGGAAGCAAAAGGATTTTTTTAAAAGATATAGCAAGTAAATACTAGCCAAAGGAAAGCCAATATGGCTTTATTAATTTCAAAGTAGACCTTAAGGGAAAAACTTACTTGATGTATGGAGGGTCACTTTCTAATAACAAAAGGTCCAATTCACCAGGAAGATATACCAACTCCAAATTTTTATGCATAAAAATAACATAGTTCCAAAATATGTAAAGTCAAAATTGACAGTAGTACAAGGAAAATAAGACAAGTCTATAATCATAGTGTGGAATTTTAACACACTCCTCTCAGAAATTGATAGAACAAACAGACAAAAGAAATTAGTGTGGCTATAGAAAATCTGAAGAACTTAGATGGCAAACTTGACCAATAAATTGAAGAAATTAGATAGCAAACTCGACCAAATAAGCATATATCGAAAATTATACCAAACAGCCAAAGAATATACATTATTTTCAAGCAAATAATAACATCTACAAAAATAGGCCATATGCTTATGAAACAAAGCAAGTCTCAACACATCTCAAAGTACTGAATCAGAGTATGTTCTTTGCTTACAATGCACTGAAGTTAAAAATCAATAATGAAAAGATGACAAGAAAATCTCTGAGAGAAATTAGAAGATACACTTAAATGAATGGTATTAAAAAATACCTCATATCAAAACTTGTGGGACACAGCAAAAACAGTATTTAAAGGGAAATTTATTATATAAATAAATAAATTACAATAGAACAAAAGCTGAAAATCAGTAAACTAAGCATCTTATTTTGAGAAATCATTTAGAAAAATCAATAAATTTAAGCCAAAGAAAGGAAATGGATAAAGATGAGAGCAGCTAACTGAAGAGAAAACAAACATACAATATAGAGGATCAGTCCAGTGATAAACCCTTGGAAATACTGATCAGGAAAAAGCAATATCAGGAAGAAAAAATGGGGCACCTCTACAAATTATATAGATATTAAAAATGTACTAACATATTATGAACAAATTTATGCCAACAAACCTGGAAAATTTAGATGAAATGGACAAAATTCTAGAAAAATACATTTTATCAAAATTGACAGAAAAAGAAGTAGAAAATCTGAATAATCTTAAATTATTAAAAAATTATAATGCATGGTTTAAAACCTTACCACAATGAAAACACCAGATCCTAATGACTTCACCAGGGAATTCTACTGGAAATGTAAAGAAGAAACAATGCTGATCTATTCTCTATTCCAAAGAATAGAAAAAGAGAAAACACTTCCTAACTTACTTTAAACAAAGTAACACAGACTTGATAAACAAACCTGACATAGAAAGGAAAATTTCAGGTCTATCTCACTCATGAACACAGAGGTAAAAGACTAAAATTAAGTGTCAGCAAACTAAATATAGTGATATATAAAAATTCACAATTGGGTTTGTTAGGAATGCATGGTTGTTTAACATTTTTTTAAAACCGTTATTTCCACACTAACAAAATTAATGAGAAAATGCATATAATGATTTTAATAGCTGCAAGAATACCTTTGATGAATGTCAACATCCACTGATGATTAAAAATGCTTAGCAAAATAGGAATAGAAGGAAATCTCTTTTAAAAGTACTTTTAAAAACCTACTGCAAACCTAATACATTTTGATAAAATGTTAAAAGCACTCTTTGAAATCAGCATCTTAATAAAGGGTCAATCTAGTACAACCATGTGAGAAAAATATATAAAAGATAATTAGAAAAGAAGAAATATGAGTGTCACTTTGTAATCTACAAATAAATTAAAATTAATAAGTGAATGAAGCAAGATTGCTGGAAATAAAGATTAATAATAATCAACTGCATGTTTATATACCAGCTCCAAACAAAATGAAATTTTAAAATGTGATTTTCACAATAACAGCAAAAGTATTCAGGAATACCTAGGAATAAGTACCTAAGGATAATTCTTAAAAAGATGCAAGTTGTTAATGTGGGAAAATGCGGGAGGTGTAGGAAGCGGGGCATATGAGAATCCCCTATATTTTTATGTAACATTTATATAATCTAAATACCTTTTTAAAAAAATAAAATATATATATATTTTTAAATGTGAAAGCTCTTTGTAGAAAACAATTGAATATTATGAGACTCTAAAGGCCTAAATATTTGCTACTATATACAATTTTCATAGGTTGAAAGACTCCATTTGTGAAAATGTTAGTTCTTCCCAAATGTACCTATAGATTTAATGCAGTCTTATTAAAAAAAAAAAAAAAATCTATTAAAGTATAATTTACATACAATGTAATAAACATTTTTAGGTTATGGTTCAATGACCTGTGTAATCACCACCACCATGTGCCCCTGTGCAGTTCATCCTCCCAAATCTCCTCCAGCCCCACAACAATAGATTTGATTTTACTACTATAGAATAGCTGTAGCTGTTATAAAACTCTGTATAAATGGAATCACGTAGAATATACTCTTGAATCTGGCTTCTTTTGCCCAGCATAATGTTTTTGAGCTTTTGAGATGAATCCATGTTGTTGGTTGTATTGTTAGTTCATTCCTTTTCATTGCTTAGTATTGTATATATATAAATATATTGGTCATTTCCAGTATGGAGCATATGGTTTCATCTATTGGATAAATACCTAAGAGTAGAATTGCTTAGGTTCAATGTGCTCTTAAATGAAAATTTTAATAAATAAATAAATAAAGTGTCACAGTTTTTGTGGATTTTAATGAATTAATTCTAAAATTTAAAAGGAAATATACAGGGCAGAAAAGTCTTAAAGAACAACAAAAGCTGTGAGGACTGGCTCTACCAGAAATAAAGATTTGCTATAAAACTTACTACAGAAAAAGCTATATTGTGGTATTGGTATAAAAAAATAGATGAATGGAATTTAACAAAAAGCTCAGACAAAGACCCAGACATATATGAACACTTGGTGTAAAACAAAGGTGTGTCTGCCAAGCAGTAAGGAAAGGACAGTCTTTTTAATGAATGGCACCGGATACCATATTGGGAAAAATATATTTTTTGAATTTCTATTTCACATCATTCACAAAAATCAACTCTAAATGGATTTTAGATGTAAATTTGAAAAGCAAAATAAAACAATCTCTAGAAGTTAGTATACTAAAATATTTTCATGAATTCAGGCTGGGGAAAGACTTCTTAAACAGGAGATAAAAAAATAATAACCATAAAATAAAAGGTTAATAAACTGGGCTGTACTAAAATTGTTTTGTGCATCAAAAAACACAAAGAGGGAGATGGTATTTGCAACATGTATAACTGGAAAAATATAATATACGAATATTGATATATAGAATATATAAAGAACTCCCATAAATAATAAGGTAAGTAGCCCAGTTTTTTTAAATAATAAAAAGACTAGAACAAGTAGTTTACACAAAAAGGACAATCAAATAGCCAATAAACACTTGAAAATGTCTTCAATCTCATTTTTAATCTTTTAATCTGTGAAATTGCATATTAAAACCACAAGGAGATATCACTGCCCACCTACAAGAATGGCAAAAATTAAAATTCTGACAATACCAAATGTTGGTAAGGATGTAGAGAAATAGGAGTGCCAATACATTTCTGATAGGACAGCAATTTGGTCACTTGGAAAACAATTTGCTATCATCTACTATAAGGAAAACTGTGAAAGACCCCTTTGAAATGGGGAGGGAAGCAAGGGCTGTGTCCAAGTAATCACCTCATTCCATGTTTTCCTGCCTTAGAAAAGCAAACAAATGGTGTTCAGTGAAATACAACACATTATTGCTCTGTGGGTAGACCCGTTCTGCACATGCTTGTAAATTCATTTCAGCATTGCTTATGGCTCATATGTGTGTGGTTCTTTCAATTTGCCTTTGAACCAGCTGAAACATCTTACTGGTACCCTCATTAATTAATGTGTCCAAAAAATTCTTTGACACATGTTTGTTTCATTTCTTTATGAGAGTTATGGTTTCACTTTTTTAGAAAAACTATCTTTTAACATGTCTAAGGCTGAATATATATATATATCTGTCAAAAGAAACAAAGTCACCAATATGATCAAAGCTTCAGGTTTATTGAACGAGAAACTGTTCCAGCAGGGAGATCACAAACCAGGGGAGTGACAGTCTCAAAATGGCCGAGGGTTACAGTAGCTTATAAACGCAACTGGGGGATTTCCAAGTGGAAGTTGCAATAACTGGTTGACACTAAGTTCTTCATTACATAAGAGGGGTCTTTCAAACAGGGAACAGACATACACTGGTTACTACAGTACACCTGTCATCTTTAATTGGCTATCCCTACCGAACAGGCACCATTACTAAATATTGCTCAAATTGCAACTTTATCAGTAATATTCCGCTTTCTCAGAACATCCTGTCCTTGGTTAAAAACTTTTGCAAAGTCCCTGCCATTTTTTTTTTTTTATTTATTGTTCATAAAAATCAAGATTTTTCACAGTACATACCAATATTTGTAAAATGATATATAAATATATATGCATATATGCATATTTTCTTACATAAATGTTATTTTATATATATTTTTTTTTTAAAGGTGCTTAGATTACCTAATTATTACTCAGAAATTACAAGGATTCCCATGTTCCCCACCTCCCACACCTCCCACAACATCCCACACCAACATCCTTCATCAGTGTGGGACCTCACCCACAATGGATATACACGTCCTGGGGCTTTGCCACCAAGCATAGACCACATTTCACATCATAGACCACCCTCTCTCCCACACAGTTCTGCGTGGTATATGCTGATGTAAAATGGCCTACATCTGTTGCCACAATGCCACTCATGACAACGCCCAAGTCCCAAAAAAGCCCCTGTATTTCGACTGCCTCTCCCCTCCCTGCCCCAAAAATGTCCAGTGGCCACTGTCTCCACCTCACTGTTACAATTTCTTCCATTGCTTGAATCACAATATATGACAGAACACCACCAAGTCCATTCTAGTCCATAGCTCTTCCCCCAATCCTGGGGGTTTTGGGATGGTGATGTCCACTCCACCTCCAAGTGAGA
>JAQZBX010018390.1:5546-24596 GCA_029593785.1 Cabassous unicinctus | reverse complement strand
AGGTAGGGGTTGCAGCTGCACCGAGACTGCAGGCACAGCTGGCATATAGGTAGGCCAGAGGCTCCAGTCTCTGGAGGTACACCTAAAAACTCCAGCATCACATATAGGTTTGAATAGAAGGGACTGATAGTCCCTGCCATTTTTTGAAAGGGAGTCACTCCTGGCAATTCCCAATGCAGGTGGCTATTTTGTCTTATTTAACATATCCTATGCCCTAACAATTCCATTCCTAGGTACAGAACTAGTAGAAATGCATATATATGTAACCCCTAAGAGAGGTGTACAAGAATGTTTAGAACGTCATTATTTATAATAGCTAAAACCTGGAAACAAGCCAAATATCCATCCATAGTCAAGTGGATAAATTGTGGTATATTTACACAATAAAATATAGCAAGGAAGATGAATGAATTACAGTTATTCAACATGGATAAATCTCATAGACATAATGTTGAGAAAATGAAGCCAAACATGAAACAATAATTTTCCTGTATGATTCCATGTATATGAAGTTCAGAAAAGAGTCAAAATGTTTAGTAATAACTTTTTTGTTTTTCTTTATAAAGTCAGGATATTGGTCTTCTTTGGGCGAGAGAGACGGTAACTACTGGGAGGGAGCAGCAGGGGAGCTTCTGGGACTCCTGCACTGTCCTGTGTTCACCGAGGTAGGGGTAACATGAGCATTCATTTTGTGATAAACCATTGGACTATTTGTTTTGTGAAATGTTCTTAATGTTCATTATATTTTACAATAAAGGAAAAGTTTAAAAAAAATTTTTTTAAAGCTGCAAGGAGTGAAGGGCCCATTAGCCAATTAGAGATAAGAGCTACAGAATTCACTGCATTGTACAACAAGCAAGTTTTCCACATTAATATTACAAGTCATTAAAAAAATGGCCTTCAGAGACTATTTTCTAATCCCCCAAAGCAGTAAAAATAAATGCAATAAGCTGCTGAAAAGACAGGAAGCCTAGCAGTCCGGCGCCAGGACTGTTTTTTTTCTTTAAAGCCTTGCCAGGTTCACAAACTGAGTTTCTTCAGAGAAAAGTTTGAATTTAAGCTTTATCCTGCCTCGCTGAAAACAGAAAATTAGCTGCCATT
The DNA here is from genome assembly GCA_029593785.1 of Cabassous unicinctus. Taxonomy (NCBI): domain Eukaryota; kingdom Metazoa; phylum Chordata; class Mammalia; order Cingulata; family Chlamyphoridae; genus Cabassous; species Cabassous unicinctus. The sequence goes on along the minus strand of JAQZBX010018390.1, from coordinate 23,495 downwards.
CAAAAGAAATTAGCACCTGCCTCTATCTCATTTCAAGAGAAAATTGTTTCTTTCCTTCTCCCCCATAACTTGATATACTTGCACATGTAGCAGCCAGGATGACAGTCCCTTTGTCATCAGCATAGGTAAACGTTGCCCAGGTAACCAAGGTCTCCACTAGCAGTGCCAGCTCCTCCATCTCTGCCCGAGCTGGGTGCCACCGCACCTTCCAGAGAAGTTAAAAAATTCAACCAGCAACTTTCAGCTGGGCTTGTTTTGATTCATGACGTCAGAGGTTTAGAGGTTTAGAAGGGCGTGTCTGAGGACCTTATGACAAAGGCTGCACGGCGTTTACAAGACATCTAATTTTCCTCTGCCTTGAAGGGATTAAAAGATAGGAGATGGGGCAAATGGAGAGAGGATGACAGCGAGGAATGAAAGGAAACTGTAGTCTTTAGAAAAGTAAGCAGGTTTGTCTTCATTTTCCAGGAGGAAACTGAGGCCCAGAGAGATTAAGTCACGTGCCCAAGATTACACCTAGTGAGCAGTCTGATCCACTGCTTGGAGAACATTTTTATCCTCCCCATGCCCTCATTCTGGCAATGAATTACCCAGTTTTCCTAAAAAGCAACTAATTAACCACAGTTTGCCTTAAGTTCCCCAGCTTTGAATGATACAAAAGAAATTAAAAACATAGCACAAATAGTAAATAAAATGTTTGCACTAGAGATAGTTTAACCAATGAATATAATTTATACAAAGTATATAATCTTACATCACCTTACTGACCCTCATAACAACCAGTAGAGTATATACAAATATTATGCCCAGTTTAAAGATAGGGAAACTAAGGTTCAAAAAAGTATGTTGCCTGCTCCAGATCCCGGGCCGGTAAATATCAGAGCAAAGACAACTCAGATCCTGCCTCCAGAGTCCACGATCATTCCATTTACTAATAATAACTACTGAGTCTGCACATTGTGTTCCTCTAACACGTGTGTGTGTGTGACCAGGAACCACACAGACATAAGTTATGAAGCCGCATCAAGAGGAAGAAAGAGTGACTTGCTGAATGATGTTGAGGGATGATGGAGGAGCATAAAGGTCAGTGGGCGACAGGAAGAGGAGTGAGGGGGAGGAATCTATTCACAGAAGGAGCAGAAAATGGCGGAAAATTTATTTAAAACCAGGACTGCAACGACCTCCTATGACAAGGGAGAAGGAAAGAAGACACTGTTGAAGAACATGCCATGACAGCTCTGCAGCGGCAGACCACAGGTGCTGATCTCTCTCTCTCTCTCCATCCCATCAACCACACTTCCACCAGAACGGTCTTTTAAAATGTAAATTGTATCCCCCCTCTTTAAACTTCAGCAGTCACCTGAGCAGTGTACCATGTGGTTAGGAGCACAGACTCTAGAGCTGAACTGCCTGGCACTGCAAGATACTAGCTGTATAACTTTGGAGAAGTTCCTAAAAATCTCTGTGCCTTGGTTTCCTCCTCTTCAAAATGAGATCAGTACCCAACTCCATAAGGGTGTTTGGGAATAGAGGCGGCATAATGATAAATAGTGTCCAGCATAGGGGAAACCCTCAATAAATGTTAGCTGCTATGAGCATCTCTAATACCTTGGGATATAAACCCATATTCCTTAACTCGGCACACAAAGTCCATCACACCCAACACTTCATTCAGGACCAAATACTGGCAGTTTACCAAGACTATGAACTCCCTCTCCTTCATGCTCTTATTCATCTTGTTCCTCCCATCTAGAATATTCTTTCTCCCTTCTTCACCTGGATAAATTAATCCCTTGAGCTTCCCAGGCTCCTCTCAACTTCGTCAGCTGCTTTCTGGCACCTCTATCAGAGCCCACATGACCTGGGTGACAACGTAGGTTTCCTTGCTCTACCCTCCACTCCAGCCTCTGCCTCTTCACAGCAAGTTCTCAGAAAATGGTGAGGCACAGAAGCTGGGCGGGCTACAGGCTCTTCGATTATAGATCATGGAGGCAAAGAACAATTTTTGCCAAAGTGCTGGAAATTCTCTTCTATCTCTCAATATTTTCCTTTACTGCAATCCATGAAAGACTAAAAAGCAGCTTCTCATAAAACAGTCCATAAAACTGTATGTGGTAATTAAGTGTCGTCTGTCCACCAAGTGCCGCATGCAGTTAAGCTGCGCTGAGGGACTGCCCTCGTTTCACATATACTGGAGTTTTCTTTTTTTCAGTAAAGTTGTACAAAGCAAACATGTGACAATGTTTCCACTTTATTCCCATTTATTTTTAGTGCATGATTTTTCACTACAGCCCGGGTGCCCAATTCTCGCCATATATTCACACTCCCCTATTGCTCTCCTACAAAAAAATAAAAAAGAATACGGGATTCCATTTTATGAGATGTGAATATGATCAAGCATTTTTTTCTTTTCATTTTCTTCATTAAAAGGAAACCTTGGTCGTGTCAACAACAACAAAAAAAAACCTAACTGGGGAATTGTACATATCAGATACTCAGCCCAACAAAGCTCAAACCCAAGGAACTGCTCGATAAAGATGAGTCAAACCACTAAGGACAGGTTCAAAGAAAAGAAGGTGGAGGAACTTGCTGTAACAATATGGGGATATGGGAAATGGGAGAACATAATGGAGGGTCCTAGCTTGAGGCCAGGCACTATGGGCCTGAATCCTGACTCCACAGGTCACCAGCTGAGTGACTTGGACATCTATCCTAGGCAGGAACAACAATCTCATATGTGGGGCCCAGTGCAAAACCAAAATGCGGGGCCCCTCTTTCAAAAATTGTGAAGAATTTTCAGAGAGCACCTTCAGACTATTAAATCAAAAGCTGGTCCCTCCTAAGCACAGGGCCCCTGTGTAACTGCACAGGTCGCACATCCATATGGCAAATTCTGCAACCAGCCTCTCTGCACCTCCATTTCCTCCTCAATAATACAACCTATCTCGCAGGGTAGGTGGAGGATTAGATCAGAAAATACCATTAAAAAATGTTTATGAGAGCAGCTGGTGCATATCAAATACCCCCAAAAATGTTAGCTTTTGCCATTATTATTGTTTGAAAGTCAAGTTATAAAATGGAACAACTAAGGCATTAATATTCAATTACAAAATAATACTTTATTTTACCAAGGGATTAGCCACAAGGTCCTTTAAACAGCAAATTTCCTTACTAAACTCTGGCTGAGTTTACAAAAGAATGATGCCTGTACAACTTACTAAAAAATATATTAGGCAAAGCAAAGTATGTCTCTAACCAGAGAAACAAACCCAAAACAAAAACGTGAGTTTCAAACAAAATGGCCCAAAAGACATTTTTATTTATAATCTTTAGGAAAGGAGATCTCTTCCAGCTCTCCTCAGTTTCTCCTGCTCCTACCATTCTGGTCTGTCTGCAGGTCTTGTATCAGGGTAGGGCTGTGGTTAAAAGCCTGGGCTTTGGAGTCTGTCAGAACTAAGCTGAACTCCCTGGCTCTACACCCACTAACTCTTTGACCTCAAGCAGTTCATTTCTCTAAGTCTGCAAAGAATACAAACTCACAAGTGGAATAAAAAAATGATAACAGGGAAGCAGCTGTGGCTCAATTGGATGGGCTCCCGTTTACCATTTGGGAGGCCCCGGGTTCATTTGTTCATTTGCTGGCGCGGCAAAATGACACAACAGAAGGAGACAAGCAGACAGAGAAAAAAATAAAATAAAATAAAATAAAAAAACGCAAAGCAAATGGACACAGTGAGCACAAGCAACAAGGGGGGGATAAATAAATAAAAATCTTAAAAAAATAATAATAATAATAATAATAAAAAGCAGGGTCATTGTAACCTTAAACTGCCATATACATTAGGTGGTATTTAGCTTAAGGCTTGCAGCATACTATATGCTCAATAAATAGCAGCTGCCTTAAGGGCAATAATATCAAACCACTCCCCAAGTTAGGACTACAGGACAGTAGGCATTTAATGGGCAATAGGCCTGAAGTCCCCTCCACCCTCCAAAAGTACAGTTTAAGATCACAGCATTAACTGTATGTGTTAATCTGTCATCCATATTAGAAAGAACCTCAATTGTGCCATCAATGTTCTAAGGGCTCAAAAGGTTTCTTCTGAATTTAAGATTGCCTGGACTAAATGAAAATTCCAACATCTGCAATAATAGCTTTATTTGCCAAGAACATTTTATTTTTATTAGCATTTTCAAACAAATTGATATATTTGCTTATACCCATTTTACAGATTTTAGAGATGACACACATACAGAGTGTGGTCTGAACCAGTACACGGCCCTAGCCTGGCTCCTTCCTTTCAAAGAATGCATGCCTTAAACATGCCTGGCTGCACCACACCTGGGAAGATCAGATGTCATTGCCATGTATTAACAAACAGCCTTCTGATAAAAATTCTGCCTATATAATGTCTAAGGCTGCCATAATTGTAAAAAGCAATTTCCAAATGCAAAGAACAATAACCAATGCCAATCCCAGGACCCTGAACACTCTAAAAAGAGAATAAGACATGTTAATATTCTGCTCCTCAGTTCAGTGGCTCTACCACCTTTAGTCTCGTGCTTGGTTTTCCATTACCTACCGTGTCAAGTGCAAGCTCCTTGGCCTACCTAATCTCTCACTAGCCCCCTGAGTCCAGCCTAAACTCCAGCCACAATAACCTACTTGTTTTAGGTCCAGGGCCTGAAAAGAACCCAAAGTAGCTGGAACAGAGAGAGTAAGAGGTTCAGTGCCTTAGAGGATACTAGAGAGAGAGGCAGGGGCAGATCATACAGGTCTCTGGAGTCATGATGAAAAGGTTATAATTAATTCCAAGTGAAATGGGAAGCCATTGACCAGTAAAGTGAGGGAATGAGATCATCTTACATGTTATTTTTTTGTAAAGTTCTTTCTGGCTGCTGTGCCAAGAACTGATTCCAGAATCTGGAGTGATGAGTGAAGAAGGGAAGGTTGTAGTGGGGACACCAGTAGAGTAGGTGAATACAGCACAGCCATCCAAGTAGTTAGCCTGATAATGTCATGCTTAATCCAATAAGATTCTGTTCAACCATCTGCTCATTGGTGAAACTAATTCCACGAGGTCTGAACTGAGCCAAGCTAATTAAATAAGCTGCCTAAGTATACTCTAATTTAAAAGTTCTTCAAATCAAAGGAAAGTTCTTAGAATTTCTTGATTCTTCTTTATATACTGTTTAACTCAGATCAAAATCTTTCCCATCAGCTCCTTCAAAGAGAATTAATGTCTAGTTCATTTCAATAGTACTAAATGATTTCCTTCCCTACAGAGGAAAGAGAGCAGAGAGGTTAAAAGCAGGCATTTTGAGTCAGACAGATCTGAATTTGATTCCCTGGTTCCACCACTTATTTCGGAAAGTTACTTAATTTCCCTAAGCCTCAGTTTCTCCATCTGTAAAGTAGGAATACATCCACATCAAAGGGTTGCTATAAAGTTTTACCTATATAATGTAAGACAATTAGTCAATGTCTGAAATATAGTAGGTACTCAATAAAAAGTAGATGCTGCAAGGACAATAATACTGTCCTTCCAAGCCAGGGCTGGGAGACAGATGCTATGCAGTGGCCCTTAGAGAAGAACTACCCAGCATCATCCAAGATAGGTTTAGGGTCAATAATGTCAAGTGAATGTAAGAGTCAGTTCCACCAGAAAGAGCCTTATATCTGCAGTGTATCACCTAAAACAGATAATTCCAAATTTAAGACTCCTTTTAGTAAATGGAAAATTCAACAACATGAACAACTATTTATGACATATTTGAAGAAAATATTTGTTTTCACTTTATCATTGGCTCATTCCCATTTAATGACTAAACCACCAAGCTCTGCCATATACACTGACTGCAGTACCCTTACATCTTTGGCACATTTTATTTTTCAGTTTTCTAATTGAGATTCTGCCCCTGCAATCTCATAGCAAAATCATAATTGGGACAAGTAATTTGCAAATACAAAGGACAATGACCAGAGAGAAGCCAAGGACACTGAGTAGTACTCTAAAAACAATAAGATCCTTCATGATGTGACCCCAACCATATCATCTCCTCCAATAACCAAACCCAGTTCAGTGCCAGCCATTCAGAACTTTTCACTGGTTTCCCAAATATCCTGTCCTTCATGCCAATATCTTTGCACATATCATTCTTTATACCTGAAATTCATTCATTCAATCATGTGTTTGTTGTGTGCTGGATCCTAGGTACACAGTGGTGAATAAAACACCTTGCCCTTTCAGTCTTTTGATTGACAGAAAAACAAACAAATAACTATGTGTTCATATATTAAGGAAGTGCTATGACCTTAATAAATGAGGAAGTATAATAGGAAATATCAGGAAGAAAACTATTTTAATAGCATACTCAACAAAGGCCTGTCAGAGGTGGTAACTTTTAAGTTAGGTCTTATGGGATGAGAAGAAATAGCTCCAAGGAGAACCTGGGGGCAAGCTATGGCAGGCAGGAGAAGAGTATCACAAAGGCTCTGAAGCAGGAAGGAACTTGACAGGGTCCAGGAACAGGATGGAATGATAATGAGACTTGGGATGAGGGGATAGGAGATAAAGTCCCAAGAGTAAGCAGGAGCTAGGTCTCAAGCATGGTCACCCACGGACAGAAGTTTAGATTTTGTTCAAAGTGAAAGGGAAAGCCACCAAGGTTTAAAGCAGGGAGCTGCCATAATCTGATTTATTTTTTAAACGCTCGCTCTGGCTGCCATGTGAAGTTATCCAGGGGAACAAGCGGTGAAGGGGTGAGTGGGGAGAAAAGTCAAGAAGGAAAACTGCCTGGCAGTTCTAGACAGAACACTGGGCTCATGCTCAAATACCATCCTGCAAGGAAATTAATTCCACCAATGCAGATTTGACTGAAGCAGGTCTTCCTAAGTGTGATCTGAATCAGAAATTGGTCCAAAGCATTAAAAAGAAAGAAAGAAAGAAAGAACTTAAGAACTTCAAAGAATTTTTTTAAAATTCAGTTTATTTCAAGTGAAAATCAAGCCATCTATTTTTATTTCCACAAATTCCTTTGAAGTATGTTGGTTTGATACTGGAATGGATTTCAATAGTCTAAGTGATTCTCTGCACCGGAGAGGTAGACCATCACAGTGGCAAAATACAAAGTTTACGGCGATAAGCCGTGGTTGCTGCATATACAGACTCCAGAGCCAAACTGCCTGCCCTCAAATCTCACCTCTGCCACAGAATAATTTTTTAACCACTTTCTGCCTTGATTTTTATGAATAAAAAGGATATTAAATGAATCCGTAAATATATTTAGAATCGTGCTTAGCATTTTCTGTACACACAATAAATGTTAACTAATAAAAATAATAATCAGGAAAATAATATGGTGACATAGTTTCACTGTTCACTAGCCATAGGACCTCGGGTAAGAATTTGAGTTTTCTCTAAATCTCAGAGTTTCCTCACAGGTAAAATAGACATGATAGAAATAGTATTTTTCTGGTAGGACTGTTGAATATTAAAGGAAATCATATGTATGCTTTAAATATAATGCTACCATATAATAAGTGCTCAGGAAATGTTTGCTGGTGTTACTTCATTTTTAAAGTCATTGTAATTAGTACAAAAGAGCCCAATGACCAGTTACAAATAAGTTTATCCATATACGACCTTAGGAATATATTTTGTTACATGTATTTGCTTCATCCAAATTCCTGGATTCAAATCTTAGCCTCTCCATTTACTAGTTGTATGACCTTGGGGAGGCTACTTAGCCTCTCTAACCTTCAATTCCTTCATCTATAAATGGGAATTTATCATAGTACCTACCTTATGTGCTCATAAGGATTAAATGAGACAACACAAAAATATAAAGCCTCAGCACAGTACATATAAGCATGTACTTAAGTAAATATAAGCTATTGTTACAATCATTATTATTATTCATTCAGACCCGAAATTCCCTAAAAAAAAATTATATCTTCAGCTTCTCTTCTATCTCCATTCCCTTTACCCCTCCCCTTACTCATAGTACTGAAATTCTTTCTAAGTGTTTATTATCTCTATTTGCTGAAGATGAAAGAGGAAAAAAAATGTCAAACACAGAACCCTTTAACCTATCTTAATCTGGAAGAATATAGAGTGAAATTTGATTGTTCTAATGCAGAAATCTAGAATGGTGTATGTTTGGATGTCATTTCTTCATATAAGGTTTTAATAACAAGGGTCAAAGATGGGTGAGAGGAAAAACAAACCATAATTTAACATCAAGTTAGAAGTCACAGGCAGAAATCTTGGCTCAGATCAAGCCATACAACCAGGCTTCCAAGCATGGCAGAACTAAATAAACATCAAGCCATCCAAGAAACAAATAATTAAGCAATGTAAAGGAGAACAAGAGAGTTTCACTCCCAGCTGAAAGAACGAAAGGAAAAATAAATAAGGCAGCAGACAGAAGGTGGCAAAGGTTCAGGTACTTGCTGCTTTTGAGGAATGAATTTTCTCCCAGAATAGGGAGAAAGGAAGAACAACAGGGCAGAGAAGATCAGCAATAAAAGAACAAACAAGAGTAGTAGTAAAGTCAGCCTTCAGGCTGTGGCAAAGGTGTGAGGGATGACATTCTGGGGCTGTGGTGAGTGCTATGACAATGATTTTATACTGAACAGAAATGATTCACATTTCCCAGAGAAGAATTCCTAATGGAATGACTTATACCATGGAACTCTGCAAAAGGGCTTTATCTACTTGGTAAGAAAGTTCCAAGAGCATCCCTTCTTTAGGCTGAGATTTGGTTCTTCAGACTATTAGCTAATGGTCCCTGTAACACCTGGATTTGGGAGCTGTCTGGAAGCCAATGACACAAGGAGGAAAATCAGAAGAATAGGCCGCATACAAATAGCCAGGAGAAAGCAAAAGGGAAAATTCTAGAGATTTATTTTTATTTTCTTATTTATGCCAATAAAAGCCTATAAGAGGAGATTAAAAGCAGTGGTTTCCAATGCTTTTGTGACTTATTAAAATCCCAAACCAGGCCATCACTCAAATATGAAAAAAAAAAAAAAAGTTATCACCTTTCACCAGAGTAAATGTGCTTTCTGCATTCCTAAATCCTTAAATAATAACTTTTTAAATATGAAACTGAGTAGGCCAATAATGAAAATAGTGAACTCTAGTGCTAAGGCATTAACTTTCATCACCAAAGCAGCACAAATTTGACTACAGAAACTGTTTCCTATACCCCAATTCTCCTTGTTAGGCAGCAGACAAACCCAGGGCCACAGAGTGAGAAAAAATTTGACATGCAATCAGCAGGAACCAAATTCCTTGGTTTACAAATTATCATAAACTGATTTTCCAGAATACATCAGTGATACCACCAGCAAGGGGTTAATTTCAGCCCCCTGCCCTTGATGGGAGCCCACCCTTTTCAGGAGGGAAAGTGTCCTGAGCCCCAGGGCATCAGAAAGTTTGGGGTTTAATGAAAAAAATGGAGACAGCATCAGATGATTACAACCCCTAAACAGTTGATTGGAAAGCCCTGGACTTAAATTTTCTGAGTGTACTTAAATTTCTTTCTGGAAATGCATGTGTTTGAATTCCTGCTCTGCTACTTCTCTAATTCAACAACTACTTACTGCGTGGGGTGCAGCATAGTAGGGCTACTTAAAGTGTAGTCCAGAGATGGGCATTATAGGCGTCACCTGGGAACTTGTGAGACACACACATTCTTCAGCCCCACTCCAGACCTACTGAATCAGAAACTCTGGGGGTAGGGCTCAGTAATCTCTATCTAACAAGCCCTTCAGGGGATCCTGATGTAGTACAAGTTGAGCAGCACCATCTGTTAGGAGCACAGACTTTGGGATCAGGCTTTGTGGTCTGTATTCCAGCCCCAGTATGTGACTTTGGAGTGTGACCTCTCCCCTCTAAGCTTTAGTCTCCCTCTTCCACATAGAGTGCTAGGCTCCACGTCCAGGAAATACCACTGGAATTCATGGTGATGAGCACTATTGCCACAGCTGGCCTTACATGGGAGAACCAGCACTGCCCCGGATCCCAAGGATCTTGAAGTCTACTGGAAGAACTCAGTCTAGCACAGAGGTTGGCAAGCTTTTTCTGAAAAGTGAAAGAGAGTGAATATTTTAGGCCATGCAGGCTGCCATATAGTCCCTCTCTCAACTTCTCAACTCTGATATTGCCGCACGACAACAAACACAGATATAGGAAATGAATAAGCGTGACAGTGTTTCCATAAAATTTTATGTATGGACACTGAAATTTGAATTTCATATAATTTCACGTGTCATGAAATATTATTCTTCTTTTGATTCTTGTTGAACTATTTGAAAAGTAAAAGCCATTCTTACTCACTGACTCTACGTAAGCAGGCAGCAGGCCATATTTAACCCATGAGCCGTAGTTTGCTGACCGTGGTCTAGTGCTCTTGCATTAGTAAAGTTGTTAAGCTATATGAACCAGGGTTTTCTCATCTGTCAGATGAAAGTAATAATGCCCATCCTTTATTGTCCTGTGAGACAATAAATATCTGTAAAATACCTGGCGGGCTCTTTGCCACAGAGAAGGCACTCAGAAAATGGCACCTACGGTCACTATTATAATGAGACATCCATCTCATGAAAAAAGTGCTAATACTCCATGATCAAGGAAAACTAGGTGGAGCAGGGCAAAAACACAACATGAGAGTGTAGGCAAAACAAAGGTAGAGATTTACAAACCGATTAGCTCTAAACATCATTGGACAAATGACCATTAGCATATTTCTGTTTTTGTAGATGCAAAAATAAGTAGTGAAAAATAAGCAAAGCTGTATAAAGTAACTCTAGTCACTTTACTCTCTTGACTTAAAAGAAGATACGTGGTTTATTCTGGATGGTCTAAATTGCTCCCATATGTAGGCCGCCCTCCTATTGAGCAACAGAACAACTCAAAGAAAAGTGTATAAAATCTTAAAATCTGTTTCTGATCTAAAAGTCTCCAGGAGTTCCTACTACCACAGAGACCAAAGAGCCAACTCATACATCCTACAAAGCAGCACCCCCTCAGGAGAACGTACAGCTGCTCAACATCTGAGGGGCAAATCAGGTTCTGAATATGGAGAAACCTAGGACCCTGTTTCCAAATGAAACTTCAAGGGCTCACCAAAAGCTCAACTGTGTTCCTGGGTCAGGCACTCATAACTTGCTCACCATTTGCCTTCCTTTGACTGCAAGGGTCTGACCAACAGGCGTGCCCTCCCCTTCTCACCCCTACCTGGTAGGCAACCCTTTCCCCATCCTATTACACTACCGTCACTGCCTCCAAGTCTGGCTGTCTCTTGTAATGGCCAGGATATTACAAAATGGAGATGTGGGACTGTGCAAAAGGACGCTGACCAGGAGGGAGAGACTTGGGTTCAGATTCTAATTCTGTAAAATGGAGGTCACCAAATCTGTCATGTCACCTCACAGAACTTGTGAGAGGACAGCATAATATGACATCTATAAAAGCACTTGTACACTATAGAGCTATGCTGTCCAACGTGGTAGCCACTAGCCACATATGGCTACTGAACACTTGAAACATTGGTCAGCGCAACTGAGGAAACTAATTTTTTATTTAATTTCATTGTAATTAACTTACATTCAAAAATTGGTAATTCCATTACTGGAAAACTTTTAAGTATGTTGGGAACCACATGGATATGTGAATTTACTGTGCCAGCTGTAGATTATTTTATTATAATTAATTTATATTCAAAAACTGATAGTCGGTTCAGCTCTTGGAAATCTTTTAAGTATATTTGGAACCACATGTATAAGTGAATTTACTTTTAAACTGTGAATTTTATAAAATCTAAATAAAGATCAAGTATTTCTGATGAAAATTTACCAACTGAATTGAGATACGCTGTAATTGTATAAAACACATCAAATTTTGAAGTCTTGTGAAAAAGAGAATATCAAATATCTCATTAATAATTTTTATATTAATTACATGTTGAAATGAAACTATTTTGGATATACTAGACTAAATAAAAGTTTATTAAAAGTTAATTCTGTTTCAGTTTTCCTTTTTAAATATGGCTCTTAGAAAAATTTTTAAAGTGCCTTGCATTATATCTCCATTGGACAGTACTGCCATACAGCATTAAATAAAGGTATTGTTATTTATTCATAGTCATCACAAGGCTGAACTCGGACTCAATGTCAGGCTGGCTCTGACTTCTTTACCCCAGCATCTTACTACCCAAGCTCTAGAATAGTGCTCTTTCCTGAGTTACCATTTTCCCTGATTGATAAGGCAAACTCTTCACAGGAAGGGATGTTAATTTCTCACTCTTTGGAGTCCATCCCATTGCTGGGGCCAAGCATACACCAACCAACCATACCAGGAATCACAGCCAGCTATCCCAAGGCACATACTTCATTTGGCCCAGGGAGAAAAATCCTCCCAGAACAGTCAATTGCTCATTGTTTTGTTTTGTTTTTTAATTTTTATTAGAGTAATTATGGGTTTAAAAAATATTAGATTGTATACATAGTAATAGAATTTTTTTCTTTTTAAATCCATTTGCTCATTCTGGTTAAAACCTAAGATGAGTGAGTTCTACGTGCACGCTTCAATCCCCAGATCATGACTCATTCCCAATCCAGGACATACACATTTTACTTTCAATTCCCTTGTGATCATGATCTTTCCAGGGCAAGATGCAAATACAGTTTTCATAACTAACTAAATAAGTTTTTATTTTGTCTGCTAAATGCACAATAAGTTCACTAAGAAACAAAATAGCCCTTGAAATCACAGAGAAGTCCCTTCCAGAAGAGGATTTTATGTGCAAGAGTTTTCAAATCTGGATAAATCTTAGGATATGATTGAATGGATGTAGGTGTATATTTATAAATCTGTATTTACTATGTATGCACAGCGGTACATACAATTTTCACATAAATACCAGAATGATCCAAATACAAGGACCCCTCTTTCCCTGGCCCCTGAGCAATCTCTTAGCAGGTAACTTCTCCCCATTCTCACAACTACCAGATGGTGTGGGCCCCCACCCCTCCACATCAACAGGAAATGAAAGAGCAATCTAGAGATATGGGTGTGGGGCAACTGGTCTCTCAGAGAATGTTACTTACCCCAACGCCGTGTTTGGTTAAGCCTCTTGATAACCCAGGCTAAGGGCTCCGACTCAGTGACCTGAAGTCAGTTTAAAATGAGAAGCAGAGCCTGCTCAATCCTTGAACTGGGGAAAAGAGCAAACAATAGTGAAAGCACAATTTCCTATGACCACCTTCCTGCTGGCAAACCTTTACAGGGCTGCTAACAAGGAGGCAAATTAAACCAGATTGGGATTTAGCTCCTCTTCCTTTCCCTGCTCTGGTGGAGGTGCTAATGGGCAGTAAAACGCATAAAAGGTGTACATCAGAGTGGCAAGGGCACAAACTGGGTCTGGATAATCCATAAACTGAATAATGAGCCCTTTAATAACCAGGAGGTAACTGCAGCTTTCTGTAATGGGATCCTGGTAGCACTTATAAATCTACTCTCTCCAATTAGAACAATGCCTTCCTGCACCTTTCCCCTAAAGCCAGGAAACACAAACTCATCCAATACCTGGCCCTCAGGCACAAGTGTGTGTTAAATTCTCACAAACAGATTTCCCTTCTGGTGAAGAGATTTCATAACTTTCCTCTATAATCTACTGCAAAGCTTAATATGCTTCCTCTGCTTCCCCCGGATCTAAACCCTTTCTTTCTCCCAATGGCTCCCAAGATAGGTTTCCACTGTTCAAGCTGTTATCATTATTAAAAATACTAATAACAGTTTTGCCATTTGCACCTTCCACGTGCACAGAGCATGCTGGTTTGCAAAGTGCATTCACAAGCATAAATTATCTCTTGTGGTCTCCAATGCCACTCCAGGAACGGATCCCGATTGGGGAGCCTGAAACTTGTACAATTTATGAGCCTCTTTAAGAAAATTAATGTAAAATTATAAATACAAACTTGCTAGAGCCTCCCAGAGCTTTGGAGGGGTCCTGAGCTTGGCCTCAGGGTAAACACAACTCTACACCACCCGTCTCCCTCATTCCCCTCCACTCTCCTTCACTCTCACCCCAAAGGGTCCCTCCGTCTGCAGGAGGGGGGGGGTCACATGACATGATTTGACATGACATGACCCTGGTCAAAGGGCTATTCTGTGGCAGAGACAGAATTAGAACCTTCTTATTGCTCCAGTATCTACATCCCCTCACAAAGCAGTTTCCCCATCACAAAGGAAACTCTGAGGAAGGAACAAACAACACAGCTAAAAATGGTCCAACCAGAAGTTTCAGGAAGCCATCTAGACTGAGAAGAAGATGTTAAAATAAGCTCACAGCCTCTGCAAACATTCGCTTCATTGGCACTGAAGACAGAAGACGTACTACATAAACACACAAAGCTGGGAGTACCCTACCTCCACCACTTAGGAACCACTGGACCTGGAAAAGTTACTTAGCTTCTCTCATCCTCCATATCCTTCTTGTAATAAAAGTTTACCTGCGATGATGGATGTAAAGCACGGAGCACAGGACCCAGCAGAAACACTCTAAGTATTCCCTAAATGGCAACTATTAATGTTGCTGTTACCAATTCATCCAGAGAGCACTGCTTTTACACAAGCAAGTGGTTCCCCAAAGTGTGCTAAAATGAGGAGCACAAGCATCTGCTCAGTCACCATAATGATGAAAATTGGGCCAGGCAGCTGCTGAGATTTCAGCATTTCCTGGGCAGCAGTAAGAAACGTCATAGCAGATTTATGAGACCAAGTGCCTTGTCTTGTCCACTGCTAGGGTCATCTTACAGTTTGAGATTTATAATTTGTGTACCTGTGACGTCTCTGTGATTGTCCAGTCTTAAGGATCCATATTCTTTTCAAACGCTTTGAGACCTCATAGTTTAAGAACTGCACAACTGCTTGGTTGTGGGTTTTGGCTTTTTGTTTTGTTTTGTTTTTGTTTGTTTGTTTCTGTTAACCTGGGGAATCAAAACGATCATGACAAAAGATGTCACTCTTATACTTCCTTTCCTTCTTCTTTCCAGTCCTGTTCTCTCTTCCCCCTCCCTCCAGATTTCAAATTGGCTCCAGATTTTATATGAGGAACAATAACAGACCTACAAGAAACAAACTGAGAAGGAATCTAAGGAGCAAACTTAATTGATAAGCTCACATCTGCTTGCTATATGTTAGCGTGAAAAATCCATGCCGTCGCCAGGAAGAATACAGCTAGCTGTTTACAGAAGAAAAAGTTTGGGCCTATGTCTGTGACTGGCATCTGAAAAAAAAAGTTAATACCATCATTTATACACTCAACTGTCATTTAGGGAACAATTACTGGGGACAGAGCTGGTCCTTAGGGAGACCAATATGACAAGGCCTTATCTGCCCCCAAGAGTTAGTTGGCTGGGTAACAACTAATCACTACCATATACTTCCACACCACAGGGTAAACTTTTCAAAGCATTTTGCATATTTTTAATTACTAATTTAATTATTTTCCTTCAAAGGAGTCAGTAAGATTATTCAGGGCAAGTTTGCAGATGGTAAACACTGCCCTCTATGAGTTCATAGTCAAACAAGAGGGTTAGGCCTGTAAACAACTAATTGACACTACAGGGTAATATCTGTCACTACAGAGACAAGAACTAAAACCATGCGAACACAGGGAGCCTGATAAAGCAGGAGAAGGTTTGACCAAAGATGCTGACCTGGGAGTTGAAACATGAGCAGAAGTCTTGTCATTGGAGGGAAAACTGTAGCAGGGGGAATTTCCAGCAGAGAAAACAGCACATACAACAACAACTAATAGCTAAAAATTAGCAAAGACTTACTATATGTCAGATTCTATTATAAGCACTCTATTGAAATTAGCTCTTTTATTTCATAGAACCTTAAAAAGAGATACTAATTTTGCTCCCATTTCACAGATGGAAAGCAAGGCTTAGAAATCTCACTGCTAGAACCAGTTAATCTGAACTGACATCAGAGCCTCGGCTCTCAATTCCTATGCTATTCTACACGGCACAGAGCTGTGAGACAAGGTGATACTCTAGTGTCTGTGCCATGGATGAGGGAGCAGTGGGCAGGAGGCCATTGGGCAGGGGCCAGATTCTGAAGGAACCTGAATGCCAAGCTAAGATGCTGGATTTATCCCATGGGGAGCCAAGACAGGCATTTAAGTCTCAGAATGGTTTTAGCATAACCATCCTGGGAGTGATGTGGAAAATGGGCAAGATTGTGAGAAGCCTGAACAAAAGAAGGCTATTTCAAAGGACAGACCAAATATGAGGCTCTGGATAAGACACAGGGAGTAAGGATAGAGGAGAATGGGCAAAGTTGAGAGATTTTCCAGAAGTAGGGTTGATGGTGAAGGATTAGATCTGGAGCAGGAGGAGAAAGTGTAAACAAGACACCAAGGTTCTTAGCTTGAGATCACCATCCAATTTCCCATCAATCAAGAATTGATGGTGTATCTATTGTATTGTCAAAGTGCTTCATATTCATAAGTCTCATCCACCTGGAAAAACCATAATCTTCTCCAAAACAGAAATTCATAAGTATCCTGTGTCCATAGGTCCAATCAGTGTCCACTTCAGTGCTGTATACACAGAAAACTTAACATAGCTCACCATATTTGTTAAATATCGAAAGTGCATGAGACACTGGGCTCAAAAAGTACTGCTGACCAAAGGGAGAAATCATAAAAGAAAATACAAACAGGTTTTATTTCATAAAATTTTAAAGTATCTATAATTTACAAAAGAAGAGAGACAAATGGATAAGCTAAATCTAAAAATTAAACTTCACCGATAATCAAAGAAATACAAATCAAAGCAGATATCTTTCTTCTATCAAATTTCAAAGACTTAAAACATCCCACAAGATCCAACATGCTCTCTCTCTTTGCTAGGGCAGGTGAACGCAGAGGATCCAGTGGAGAACTCCTAAGAGACTTCAGAGCCACTGGAGAGAGTTGATTGAAGAGCTACCCAGGAGAACCGTCTGATCAGGAAAATGGCTAGAAATGAACCTACTAAAATTTGGGCTTGATTTTACTGCAGTATAACTACCCTATTCTGACTAATCTACAGATGTTCTCATTTAATCTCTAAAATAACCCACTAAGGAATGCATGATCATTCCCATTTTGGAAACTGAGGCAGTAAGGTCAAGAAATTTGCTTGTGGTTATACAATAAGTAATTGGTGGAACCAGAATAAAAACCCACACATTTCTGGCCTCAAAGCCCATGCAAGGTGGGTTAAGTACATATTTCACATTAAATGATTACCAAGTTGATAATCATTTAAGGGCTTCTGCTATGAGAGCCAGTCCTATGTATACAGGCAGAATGGGTCCTCAGCCATACACAGTGCCTTGAGGGAACAGTTCATATGCCCCAAAAGACCATCACTAGCCACCAAGAGCAGGTTTCTCCTCTTAGCTAGTCAGAGAGATTCCCACTATCATAAATGTAGGCAATAATGATACTTTAATCAACATTTCTGAACCTCAGTTTTCTTATGTGTGAAAAGGAATAGTAAAATCTACCTCAAAAATCTGTGAAGATCAAACCCTTTGTACATAAAAAATAGATATGACACTGCCTCAAAAGTTATCTTCTTAAAACACAAGCCCCATCACAATAAGTCCTAGTCATTCTTCAAAACCAGCTTCAGAGGATTCACTGCCTGCTTCCTCATGGTGCTATTATATCTTCCACCAACCTACATTATTTTATTGCTCACATTGTAATATAATAGTCATTTACTTTCTCTCTCTTACTATACAATATATTCCACTTGAAAAGAGGATAACGGTATATTGTGACCCCCAACACCAAGTCCAGGGCCAACATATGTGCCAAAATATTTCGTGTTTGTTTTTTTTTTAAGTCCATCATTTTATCCTCACTACAAATCTGTGA
>JAQZBX010018389.1:0-26329 GCA_029593785.1 Cabassous unicinctus | reverse complement strand
AATGATATTTAGGTCATTAAACTTTATTTTTAATGAACATCACAGCTCCCAACACAATGTCCAACTCACAATGGACACTGAATGTATGTTCCTTAAATGAATCAAAGATGAATGATTATTATTACTATCCAGAAACATCAAGGACAAAGGTGGGAAACCAAACTCTTTTCTAGACAGGAACATGGTAAACTTAGAATACAAGTTATTTCTAATGCAAAATTTCCCTGTGAATTTTCATGCAGTTCTTCCAGCTTACTTACTAGAGCAAATTCAGCTCGGTCCTGATGCTTTAAATTATTTCTATGGGAATGGAGAAGAAGAAAAGAAAACCAAATAGAAAGTATCCACAAAACCAAAATTGTGTTGTTGATGGAGTTTAGCCAGTTGGAGTAGGATGTTTTTAGTTTCTTAATAAATTGTTATGTTGCATTGTTGATTAAGACAGGATATTTATGCCTTGTATGTACTGCATTTTCAATACCCTTGGTGTCCTGAGAGGAAGTCACATCCTGGGAAATAAAGAGGATGGCTCAAGCAGCAGGCAGCACACACCATTAGAGCCAGCACTTGGTATGGGGGTGGCCTTTACAGCAGCTGTTATCATTATAGGATGAAATGGTCCCTAATTGTGCTATTGATTTTTCCCCTCTTTAATGGATTATTCTCCCAACACACTCTAAGTTGAGACACTACCACATACCACAGACAAGTGGCCAGGGGTTGTACATAAAAGGGTGCACTATAAGCACATGGATGCTCTGCTCCATGTGTTACTTAGCAGGTAGGATACCTGGGAGAAAGGATTGCCACAGCCATGGGGTGAGTGAGCAGATGCATGTGGGCACTCTACAGGTCATTCACTTAATTTAGTTCTGGCAACACCCATTTT
Organism: Cabassous unicinctus; assembly: GCA_029593785.1. Classification (NCBI taxonomy): domain Eukaryota; kingdom Metazoa; phylum Chordata; class Mammalia; order Cingulata; family Chlamyphoridae; genus Cabassous; species Cabassous unicinctus. The sequence goes on along the minus strand of JAQZBX010018389.1, from coordinate 25,440 downwards.
GTAGATGAAAACTGAAGCTCAGAAAGGTCTAGAAACACGTCCAGAGTCACACAGCTAGTAAAACATGGAGGTAGGATTCCATCCCAGGTGAGTCCAAACTCCTTTATCTCAGAGGTAGGAACCTGGAATCAAGAGCAGCTTCATGGGTGTGTGACTGGTGCAGTCACATGGCCCTGCACTCAGAAGGGCCCACGCTTGGTTTCGTGCTCTGTGGTTCCCATCTTGCAATGTAATAATTTTTGAATAGGGCCCCACATTTTCATTTTGCACCAGGTTCTGCAAATCATATAACTGGTCCTGCAGAAAGCAAAGACTGTAAGCCAAGCTGGAGGGAGGCATTCCCAGTCATCCCCAAGAAAGCAGGTGAAAAGAGGAAGGTGCTCAGGTAGAGGCAGATGTACAGAATCCTGATAGCTAGAGCTATGAGCTATGAAGCCCTTTTGCTTCATGGACCTCTGAAAGCAAGTGTGGATTTTTCCTACAGAGTGTTACAGCTGCTCCTGCCTCTCTCCAGAGTGACCACCGTTGGGTGCTGCCTGGGAGCAGACTGCTTCCTTGCCTGTGTGCATAAAGCGTGCTGCCCTGGAGCCCACAGCAGAGGCCAGTGTGGGCTCTTAAGGGTAACCTCCCCGGCCTGCCAGCCAACCTTTTCTCCTTTGTTCTCCTCCCCATATTTGGGGCTCAAGTTCCCAGTCAGGATATGAAACCCCACAGGCATGATCCCATCTTTTTCTCTCAAACTCCTTATGACTCCTGAAGGAAAAGTAAACTTGCAGTTTGTGTTTCTCCCCAGGATAGGAGAACCTATGAAAGAAACGTGGGCTGCTGTGGCTGGAATCAGACTGCACTGGGTTCAAAGCCAGGCTTGACCTTAGGCTAGCTGTGAATTTAGTCTACTTGCTTAATCTCACTCTGCCTCAACGTCCTTATCTGCAAAATGGAACTCATAATTGCATCTACCTTCAAGCATTGTTGCGAAGAATAAATTAATTGATTTCAGTGGATTTCTTAAAACAGTGCCTGCCTGTAAAATTGTGGATGATCAATAGACCTAGCTATTGTCATCATTAGCCAACACCTGGAAGGCGAGGGGCACCAGAGAAAGGGAAAGGGGCCTTCGAAAGAGCTATGCTGAGGAAGCTAGGCACTGGCTTCACACACTGCTGAGTTTTAAGTTCACACACATCACAGAAGTGTGTGTCTCCACCACAGTGTGCTTATCTTGACACACCACCACCACCAGTCACCCCCACCTCTACTCATGCATGACACCTCATTGGTGTGCATTCTGTACTGGTGGTAGAGTGACTGAGCATTAGCCTGTGAGTTACAAGTATGTAGAAATTAAATTCCAGCACACTATAGCCTATGTTTCTGTTACATCAACAAAGAACATGCATATAACTAATTTTTTCTACATTATACTTTAAGGGGGAAAAAGTGGACAAACAGCAAGCCAATTTCATATGGAGGTGGGTGTTGGTTATTGAATTTTGTTCAGTTGAAGTGAATTTCAATTCTTTGGAAGCCATATGTAATATTATAACTTTTTCTAAGAAAGTAGATGGTATTTATTTATTTATCTACTCACTTATTTTAGGAGGTACCGGGATTGAATCTGATTGTACATGGGAAGCAGGTACTCAAGCCACTGAACTACACCCACTCCCCTAATTTCATAAACTTTTTCACTAAAACGCTCCTAACATCTTCCCCCTATTTTGGTATCGTTCCTGCAAAAGATGATGGCGTGTGTGCAGATAGTGTGCTTGGGAGGAAATCTCAGGAAGAAGGAGTGAGGAAGCGTGATGAGTGGAGCAGGGGAGGAGGAAGGAGAGTGAAGGGCCGTTTTAAAGCTGAACGGCACCGTGGGCTGCTGGGGCCCCCGAAGAACCTTTCAGAGCGCACCTGGCTTGTTCCCCTCAAGGATAAGAAACGGGGCATTTATCCCTGGAAGGTATAACTCTCCCACACTTCTGAGCTGCTCCGTGAGGGAGAAAGCCCTGAAGGAGGAACGCCCAGGGACACGAAAGGTTGCCCTTGAGGTGGGCGCTGTCAGTGCTGGCGGGAGCTGTCCATCACAGCTGCAGCTGAAATCAGAGCTGGACCAAGGGCCCGTGGCGCAGGCACCAGAAGAATCTGTTACACCCTCTGACCTATTGATCCTCCAGATTAATGCCCCCAGTGCAATGAATTTTAAATGTTACTACTCTCCTTCAAACCCTCCAGCAGTTCCCCCCTGTCTTCTGAACCAAGCCCAAATTCCTTAGCTAGACTATCAAAGGCGTCAACATCGCAGATGAAATTTTACCCAGACAGCCTAAGCTCTCACACCAGCATGCGCAAAGTCCCCGCTTAAGCAGGACAGCCTCACGGGCCTTCGTCATGCCTTACTCCCATTCATTTGACCTGGAACAAACCACTGCTTCTTAGCTATCCTTCCAGATCCAGCTCAAGGCCCACCAAGGCACCAAGCCTTCCCCACCACTCCTGTCCACGTCCCTGAGAACTTAACCATGTTTTGTCACGTGTGTATCATGTTTTCCCAATAAAACGTATACCACTTCTGGGGAGAGTGAATTTTATTATTTACTTTTTTTTTAATTCTACATATCAAAATCCATGATAGTCCATGGTGAGAGCTCAATAAATTAAATATTGTTGAAATGGGCATTTGAGTAATTAGAAAGACATAGTTCCCAGGAGTTGTGTTTTTCTGGTTAATTTAGGTTTGTCTGCCTCAATTTCAGAGGGTGAGGGTGGCAGGTGCAGGAAGTGGGTTACTGTGAGGATATGAAAAATGATCTCATAGATAGAGAGAGGAACCAAGAACACAGCTGGTCCACAGAAGTGGGGAACTTGCAGAAAAAGCTTCTCCTGTTCTCAGCAGTCACACAGTCTTTCTTTGCTTGTTTCTCAGAGTCTGTCATCTTTTATTCCCCTCTGCCCCTCTGTCTTCCAGTTTTCACTGGGTTCCTTGTAGACATCAGCCTTAAGTCGATTAGGTACAAACTCCACCACTAGTTGGCCAGAGTCTCTGGGTTTCTGTTCAAAATTTGAGAGAGAAGCTGACTGATCACTGGCCAGCAAGATGAATGGCTGGCATGGGGGGGGGGTTCCGCTTCTGTTCCAATCATCTGTGGCAAATTGGCTGAGGACAACCAAGCTCAGCGTGGCCACCTCGACCTGCCCTTTCAGCACGAATTATGGGCAGAAGTTCTTAGAAAACAGGTCTGTGGGTGGAGCAGGCACTCTGAAATATGCCACTAGATGTGAATAAAGAAGAGTTTGCTAGCACATTGGATTTCCGTGAATTGCAGAGAGATGACAAAACACATAGAAGAGATGCTATTCAGATTTGCTAGGCACTGGCCCTTTAATGTCCCTGGGCTTTCCTCCTTCAGTAGATGCACCAGCATGATTCTGAGCATGCCATGCTCTTTCGCATTCTATGTGTTTGCCTGTCCTGCTGAAATTTGGGATGCCCTTCACAGACACCTGCAATCTAAGGGAAACTCCTTTTTCTAAGGTCAGAACAACTTGGCAACTTCTCCGCTTCCCCTAGGCAGAAAGAATGGCTCTCCCAGCAATGTCTTCATTCCTTTCATTCATTTATTTATTCATTTATCTAATTATTTCTTGAGTTCCTTATTTATGCCCAGCCTTATTCTAGGTGCTGAGATTATAGTGACGAACCAAACAGAATCCCTGCCCACGTGCAGTGCCCATTCTGTCTGGGGGAGAACCTCAAAAACACAAATCACAAAGATGCATAGCCATCTAGGGAAGGTATGGTTAAGACAAAGCAGCGTAAGAAGAGAGTGATTAAAGGTGCTACTTCAGATAAGGTGCTAGGAAAGGCCTTTCTGATATTTGACAGAGACTTATGATGCAAAGATGTAAGCAGGTGAAGATGTGGGCAGATGTGTTCCAGGTGGAGGAAGCAATACGAGCAAAACGCCAAGGCAGTGTCTCAGTTTGTCAATCTGCTATGACCTATTCCACGCAATGGGTGGAACTAACAACAAGCATTTACTGGCTCACAGTTTTGAGGCTAGAGGAAGTCTGAAGTCAAGATATTGGTAGGATTGCTTTCTCTCGGAATCTCTGTGTTCTGGTTGGTGCTGGCTGCCAACAATCTTTGGGGTTCCTTGGCTTGTATCTCTGCCCCCATCACTTGGCAATGTCCTCTCCTTACTTTGGCTTTTTCAAAGACAGAACACTTCCTGCTTCTGGCCTTCTCCTTCTGGCTTCTGGTTTCTTCTCTCTATAAGTCTCCCAGTAATATGGATTAAGACCCACCCTCATCGGCTGGGCCACACCTTAACTGAAAAATAACATCTTAAAGGGTCCTATTTACAACGGGTTCACAATGCACATATGAATGCAGATTAAGATTAAGATGATGTCGATATTGGTATGCATAATTCAGTCTAACAAAGGTTTGTATTTTAAATGGGTGGACATGAGGTCAGAGAGGTACTGAGGGTCCAGTTCATGGCCCCGTTTCTCTTATGCCATCTTCTATTCCCGTACCTACTCATGTCATAATCAGGGCCAATGTCACGGGTGAGGGCCTGGGCTCAGAATGGCCCCAGCTTGGTTTAACGCTCTGGACCCACCCTCTTGAAAGCCTTAATAACCTTTGAACAAGAAGCCCACATCTTCATTTTGCAAGGGACCCTGCAAATTATGTCGGCAGTCTTCTTGTAATTATTTGTATAGATGTCAGATTCTTCTTTTAGATTTTGAGCTTGTGAAAGCAGAGGCTGTGTCTTGTCTTTATGAAATTTTATTTGCAAACATTCGTTTCTATTACTCCAAAAGCTGAGTACCATTCTCAGCCCAAAACCCAAGCACTGCAAGAAACATCACATGTCAAAATGTGTTCAAAGATTCAGAACAAATAACACTTTCAAGAGAGAAGTCAACTGGCATTCCACATGAGGGTAAGATTGTGTGTGAATTTTTGTTTGTGTATCTGTGTGAGTGTGTGTGTGCTTGAGAAATGAACTTGGAGTATTCAGAATACATGAATATTTTTAAGGTAGCTAAGAAATTTAGGACCGAGGCTTCCTTTTGGGATAAGGAAGAATAAACAATGGGACTAATCACGGAGAGCAAATAGAACATATATAAAAGTAACTTTTTTTATTTAAATATATTTTGTCCTCAAAAGTCCAACACCACTACTTCCTACCCTTATTGTCCCACTGTAGAAATGTTGAATTCTCTCCTTTAGACTTAATTTTACAATAAATTTGAGTGCAACTCTGCATGTAATAAAGATGCCCAAGAGGAAAATGGAGGAAGAACTACTTACACCTGGGTTTTCCGGGCTGCCCATTCTCCCTATTTGTCTTTTACTCCCGGGCTTCCAGTGTTTCCAGAAAAATTGAGCAAAATATCCACACCTGACCCCAAAATACACTGAATTCATCAGTCTCAGAATAGAGATCAATCAAATGCATAGTGTTACATTTTTAAAATATATATGTAAAGAAAAACTTTCAGTCTCTTTCTGTCTCTCATTCTCTCACATACACACACACACTTTGCTGTTACTTGACTTGCTCATATTGAGCTAGTCAGATAAAGTAAGTGAATCTCAGGCAGATTATTCACTCTCCTTAAAGTCGCATGGAAGCAGCAGTGAGCAAATTCCAGATGGAACTGGGACCCTCATTTTGAACGACTGCAGTGCTTGCCAAGGCAATATTTTGACACTCCCTGTTGCTGCCGAGGTTTTCATAGCCTGGAGTTTGCTAATCCCACTTTTCCCCATCTGTTTGTATTCCCTAGATTTTTTTAAAGTGATATAAAGCATTAAGCCCCCTACCGTTCCCACCTTCCCTTCAATTCACCATCCAAAGAGAAAGCCAGGAAACAGTAAACTGGAACAAGCTATAACACTAAAGCAATGAAGAAAACTAAGTACGTTTTTCTGGTTGCAAACTACCTTGTAATCTATGTTTCCTGCTCACATTCTCTAGGCACATCTCTGACATTCTATTGAACCCGTCACTGTGGGTTAGCCACCAGCACCCGAAGCTGGTGTTCCAGATGCTGAACCTAACTTACCTTTCCCTTGTTCTCTATGTCGGGATTGCAAAAGCTTGTCCCTGTCTCTCTCTCTCTCTCTCTCTCTCTCTCTCTCTCTCTCTCTCTCTCTCTCTCTCTCTCTCTCTCTCTCTCTTTCCTCTCTCTATTCTCTCCCTCCCTCAGTCTTCCTCCTCTCTTTCTCTCTCATCCTGTCCATCTCTATCTCCCACCCAACGTCCTATCAATGGCCAAGAGGTTGATTCCACTCCCTGATATCTACCCCATGAATCCACTACCTTTCACTCCCACTGGCAGACTGTGTCTTCTGTCTCCTGGACTAATGCAGTTACCTCATAGAAGCCAACAGCCTGGGGTGTCCCTCAGTCCCCCCACACTCCACTCTGCTGCCAAGGTCAGGAGCTACGAGATATAATTTCAAGCCTTTCCACAGATCCCCTGCTCCCACTCCCTACTGTATACAAAGCAACCTCAAGCTCATTAGTCCGCCATTAGAATCTCCCTAAACCCCCTCTTGCCTAATCTCCCACCCTTGCCTTACACATGTACACTCTGTTCTCCGGGCATAAGACACTAAGCACATACCCACTCCCCACCCCTGCCTGTGCCCTTCAAGGCTGCCAGAGAAATTCACGCCAAGGTGCCAGAGAACAGAGCTGCCCACTAGCTCCTCCCCAGTTTGGCATCTTTGCCTGGGACCTGCAAGAGAGTTAATTTCCCCCATGGTACAGCCATCAAAACGAAACCTGGAGGGGACAGGATGTAGCTCAAGTGGTTGAGGGCCTGCTTCCTATGTATGAGGTCCAGGGTTTGACCCCCGGTACCTCCTAAAAACAAAACAAACAAACGGAAAAACCAACTCTCATTGGGGAGCGGACATAGCTCAGTAGTTGAGCACCTGTTTCCTGTGTACAAGGTCCTGGGTTCAATCTCCGGTACCTCCTTAAAAAAAAAAAATTAAACCTGGAACTCAGGTTCCTGCTCTTCTTGTCTCAGGAGAGGGTTTTGAATCGTGAGAGTTAAAATCCCAGGTATTACTGGACCTAAAGCATGTGATGGCAGCCTCCTCCGGCATTTACATTTCTAGAAATATAACATGGCTCTGGCTAGGTCGTCTATGTGAAAATGGGTTCTGCTGAACCAACACCAACTTATTTAGGCAATGCTTGTCTCCCTCCTGAGTGGCCTCAGCATGTCCTTGTGAAGTAAGAACAGCCAAACATGGACAAGAGTCCCCTTCCACAAGGAAGGTCACTCGATGCTGAACAATGAAGATAAGTGTGACATAGCTTCCACGAGGGGAGAACAGGGACTTCAGACTGAGCTCAGTACTCTGCCCAAGAAATAGCTCAGTCTCCCTGGACCAGGTTTCCGTGAGTTCTCATCCTCCTGGGTCAACACCTCGGTCATCCACGAAAAGGACATCAAGGGAAAATGGAAAAACACTCCAACTTCCAAAGCCGGGATATGGGAAACCAAATGGTTGCACCCCAGCTGCTGAGCCCCGATTGCTTATTGGGAATGGCCCTTCCCTTCCAGGAAACTCTTAGAACAGCGCCCTCTAGCAGAAATGCAATGCCAGTACTGAATGCAAGTCAGGTCTGGAGTATTCTTTTTTTTTTTTTTTAAGATTTATTTATTTCTCCCCCACCCTCTTGTTCTTTTGAGCTCGTTGTCTGCTCTCTGTGTGTTCTTCTGTGTCTGCTTGTCTTCACTTTAGGTGGCACCGGGAACCGATGCTGGAACCTTCCAGAATGGAGAGAGGCGCTCAATCTCTTGCGCCACCTCAGCTCATTGCTCTGCTGCATCTCTTATCGTCTCTCCAGTGTCTCTTTCTGTTGCATCATCTTGCTGTGCCAGCCCTCTGCATGGACCAGCTAGCCACACGGAACAGTTTGCTTTTCACCGGGAGCCCCAGGAATTGAACCCTGGGCTTCCTATATGGTAGACGGAAGCCCAATCACTTGAACCACAGTGTAGTATTCATTTTTGAAGGACCACATTAAAAAAAAAAAGGAAAAAGAAACACCATTTTAACACCATATTTCAACACCATATTTTGACCCAATATATACAGAATATTATTGTAACGTTAATCAATATAAAATTACTTAATGAGATATTTTGCATTCTTTGGAAGGCAGTGTACCGAGTCTTTGGAATCCTTATAATACATCCCCGTTTGGGCTAGTCACATTTTAAGTGTTCAATAACCACACGTGCCTGGTGGCCACGCCACTGGATACTGCAGTCATAGACCTACAAAATAGTCTACCACTCGTTGCCCTATTTGCACAGATTTTTAAAAATAAAATGTTTAAATAATTGGTGTCCAAGTGGACACCAGGATCTTTTCTAGACTTCTGCCTTACATTTTGAGAGCAGAAACAGCTACTGTAGATAGAGAATGTCTAGCCAAATATGTAAACTCAGAGGGAATCGGGAAAGCTGTTAAAATTCATGATCCAGCCAAATGATGCAACTTAAAGACCGTGTTCAACCAGGACCACGCAAATGCAAGACCACGAGGGAAACAGAAGCTCTGTCTGTGTCAAAACCTAATTAAGACCCTCAGGAAAACCTCTTCCCTGTCCCCAACTCCTGCTGCTTCAACAAAACTGGAATAGCGCTTTCTTCTCTTTCCTGTGAATTCATGTCCATCTATCCCAGACCCAGCATCCTCTGCCCAGAGCACCCACACTCCCCCCAGTCTGCTCCTCACACTGTAAGACAGTTTGGGTGTGTCACTGCCGGGTTTCAACTTTTAGGATAAAGCTGAAGCTGCCCTTGTGTCCCCCAGGCTGCGGCATGCTCACGTCCCACCTCCAGCTTGCCCCTGCACATGGCCTCATGTTCTTGCCACACCCGTTCCACCCTCCTACTACCTGGGATCTCAGCTTACTTAAATGGTGCTTCTTCCAAGAAGCCTTCCTGGTCCCCTCCACACCGGGCTAGTTTCCTCTGCTCAGTGTCCCCTCAGCAGCCTCTCCTCCCCCTTGAATCCTCCCAGTTCACTTGTCTCACCCATATCAAACTGCGCCTTCTTTAACTTTTTCACAGCCTTCCTCAGCAGAGGGTCACATCCAAAAGAAAGCAAACAGCTTTGAAAAGGAAAGTTGCAGGAAGAGGCCTCAAATAGGGGTTACGTTCTCAGCAGAAGACAAACCTTCTTAAAACCTTCTTTCTCCACCTCTTGCTCCTAATACTGTCTCCCAGCCTGGAAGGTTGACTCTCTTCACTCTTCATCAAAACTCTATAAAAAGCTGGACTCACTTGTGGTTTCCCCACACATGGATCTTCTGCCCCTTCTATTTGAACCTATAGTCAGTACCATACTTCATAGGTATATACTATTAAACTATATAGTTTATGTCCAAGAGACTTAAATCTTTGGTCCGTCCATGTACCAGTTGGGCCCTGAATCTCAGCAGAGTTGCAACACCTACTCTCCAGTTCACTGGACCCACCCAGGACAACTAACAAGGAGATGATGATGGACAACGCCAATCCCAAGGAACAGAGAGAGTTTACAACTGCAAGCAAGATAGTTCTATCCATCTGCCCCGTGGGATCTAAGCCCCCTCTCAATTAGAGGCAGAGTGGCTATCACCATCCCCAAATCCTCAAGACTGGTGAATGAACAATAGACTAGAGTAGACTTACTATAATTCTACTATAGACTTATTGTTATTCTAGCAATGGAAGAACTTTTATCATTGATGTGGAGGCGATGGCCACTGGAGGTTCTGAGGGGAGGGAGAGGGAAGAATAGGTGTAATATGGGGGCATTTTGGGGACATTGGAATTGTCCTGCATGATGTTGCAATGATGGATACAGGCCATTATATATTTTGTCACAACCTACAAAATTTCTTGGGACAGACCGTAAACTATAATGTAAACTATAATCCAGGGTTAGTGGCAATGCTTCAGTATGTGTTCATCAATTGTAACAACTGTAGCACACAAATGAAGGATGTTGTTAATATGGAAAGGGTGGGAGGGGGAGGGAGGGGGGCATATGGGAAACCCCTTTATTTTTTATGTAACATTTATGTAATCTAAAGTTCTTTTAAAATTAATTAATTAATTAATTAATTAATTAAAAAGAAAAAGTTTTAACCTAGGGGAAATTGGGAAAAAAGATCCAACTCTCTAAAGAACTCTTCCCCTAACTCAGCTCTATTGGGCTTTTGAATTGCCCACTCTTGCTTTCCAGAATCTCCCTTTCCCTTCCTTTCCCCTCCCTTTCCCTTGCCTTCCCTTCTCTTGCCTTGCTTTCCCCTTCCCCTACCCTTTCCCCTTCCCCTTCCCCTTCCTGTCCTTTCCAAAGAAACTCAGCCTGGTTTCTCTGTTTCTTGGGGCCCTCCATTGGCCCCCTAGCCGTCCAGTGAAAGTACAAGCTGGGGAGCAGGATAGAGACAGTGATGGACTGACCAAGTGCATGTCTAGTCACATGTGTGGGTTATTACTTGTAATTTGATGATTATCTTTTCTAGTAAGTTTAGGTTCTATGAGGGCAAGGATCAAGTGTGATTATTTCCCTAAAGGAGGCATTGAAACATATTTCTTGAGCGAAAGAGTAAAGTGAATGAATGAATGAATGAATGAATGAGATTTATGGCATAGGATGGTTAACTTGGATGACATATCTGTCACCTGGCCTGGATGACATTGTATTATAGCAATGGTTTTACTATGTATTAGTTTCTGATATCTTCAATAGAACTTAAAAAAAAAAAACAGGGGAGAGGATCTCAGGGTTAAACTTTTTTTATCTCTCTCAGCACCTAAAATCATCTAATATCCATAGTAGATACTTAATAAGTAAGCAAACTATAAGCAAACAAAATATTTGAACTTGTTGATTATCTTCCTTTTTCCTTCTGTCTTCCAGCTTGCTATTACCAATAGGTGTTGTTTTGAAAGCAGGACTTGGAAATGAAATGGTGGCCACGTAACTCTTGCTTGGAATGGAATTTCTTCAATATGTTCAAATGGCACTTTAACGGAAATGGAAGCATGTGTGCTAAGAAACCCTGGTCATGCGAGGTTTTGTGCAACCTGCTACCTTAGATAATGCCCGGAACACACTTCCTGGAGCTCCAGGACACTTTGCTCCAACCCCAGCCAGCCAGAGACCAGCCCTATTCATCACCTCCTACCTCCAAAAAAGTTTTGTGTATTTAATTTCATTATCTTTTTGCCTTTTGGGGGGACGGATAATGATGTTTGAGAGTTAATCCAGCCCACACTGGTCTTTTATTCCCACCAAAATAAAGCTTCAGGGTAGACAGAAGGGCAGAAGGAAGAGAAAGGAAGGAACCACATAGGAGAGCAGGAACTTCGTGGAATTTTCAGTGAGCTCATTACGGGTGAGGGTTTCCTGCTTTTCTCCCCGTGTTGCAGTCACAGCTTTGCTTGTCTCATCATCACAGACAAGCTGCAGTGGCTGCCAGCACTGCTGGGAAGTCCTAGCCCACCGTGTGGCTTCTGAGCTGCAGAGGCCCCTTTAGACATATGCAACTTGCTCCGTCAGGGCAATACGCGGACTGTCCAGCCTTTTGAACTCCACATGGCATATATAGGCAAGAAGGGGCCTTCCTCTGTGTTTTGGCTGACCCACACTCAGGCGAGTCTGAGCCCACGTCTGTTCATCATCACAGCACACAGAGCAGGCAGACACTCTCAAGGCCGACAACCCAAACTCCAACCGAAGGAGTCGCTCCTGAAACCCCCTTCCCCACACAGTCCCTGGCTAAACCCAGAGCCTGTGGTGAGTGAAGAGGGCCACGCTGCACTCTCGATTTGGGGCCACTTGCAGAGTCATCTCAGAAATGCTGCTGGCTTCCCTTTGCCTCCCACCTCCACCCCCAGCAGCCAGTCTTAAGTGGCAATAACATGGAAAACCATCTGTGACTCTCAGACACAACACAATTTATAATCTTTTAATCACCACTGGGTTAGACAAGCTCCTTCCAACACAAACTTCCCACACATCCTCGACTCCTTTTATTTCACTCCCACGGACCCATAAAGTCCCTTCACCAAGACATTGCAAAACCTCTGCAGCAGACGGGGATGTATCTTCCAGCCGTTTCTATGTTTTCATGGGAGTCTGACTATGAAAATGTGGTTAAATGTCTTAGGAAGGATCTTTCCAGAGACGACAGGGTAACAGTTCACATTTAAGGTGCCACCCTAAGACCAATTTACAAGAGTGTAGCATTTGTCTGCCCCAAAATTTCAAGAACTTGGGACCGGGAATCTGCAGCTGGCTTCTGCTAAAGCCTAATGTATGTAAATTCAGGGGCTGTGCATTTCAGCTCTCTTTCTCTTCCAAAAGAATTGCCTCAAGGGCTTCCCTTTTGCTTATGATAAACCAAAAAGCTACTTCTGCTTTGCTTCAGTTTTTGTTTATGTTTTTAGGTCAATAGGTGGCCAAAAGAAAAAGAGACTGTCCATTTTATTTGTCAGAGTTAAAAGTATCTGTCTTCCTTTTTCACCTAATCTTCCTTTGAATTTTAAAATAGGCCTCGACACCTTTTATGAGCCCCGACAGCCTTCTTTGGTGGCAAATCCCTATCTACTGGACTCGGACAGAAAGATTCTTACAGCAAGCCAGTCAGCCAACACACATTCACTCCACTTCTCTGCCCCACACTTTTTTTCTTTTCTTTTTTTGCCTAGAGCAAGTATTGAAGTACTAGAGGCTTCAGAAGTACTCTGGATTCCATTACAAAGAAAATCATGAATAATGCATCACTGCCTCCTGCTTTTATTTAATCTCAATCAGTGGGAAATAGACGTGCAGTTACTCGGTCCAGCTGCACTCCTTGCTCAGGTGCCCAGGGACCCAGGCCCCCCAGGCTCCGTGTGCCGCAGGCCGGCTTAAAGCAGCAGTCCTGCAGGAGCTGGACTCAAAGGCCAGCACCGGACAGGGTGGCCTTTAGCACAGAACCCTCACAAAGGAAGGACTCCTGCCCCCGGGAGCTCTTTCTACAGGACGGTGAAACCCACTCTGGAGCTGTTAGGGCTCGAATATCCCAGAGTTACTTTTATTTTCTCTGTTCTCACAAAGCCCCAGCACATTCCTAATAAAATGAACAGCCTGTCACACAATATAAAAGATTATGATAAACAGTCTGCCCAGTCTACTAAGATGAATGGATTTGGTGTCCTCTATGCAAATTCCCTCTGTATAGACACAAAATATAAGCCAATTATCATCACTGCTCACCAAGAGAAAATGACAATGATGGCTAGCTTTTGAATATAAGACTACAATGTTTTATCACTTCTGAAAAATGAATTTACATTTATTTCATTTCATATTTTGTTCATCATTCTATGCTATACTTTTATGTCAAGTAACTTTACATGTTAGGATACATAACAGTAAAACTGCAATGTAAAGAGTCTTCAGACATGTATATACACATATAATTTAGCTTCATAGTTCAATTAGCGCAGGTACAAAGCATAGAAAAGGCAGCCACAGTTAGTGAATATGGGATCCAAAGTTACAGAGAAGCTATTACTTGCAAAACTAATCAAGAATTTAAATTTAACTGAGCCTTTGGATATGTAACATCTTTTTCATTATGCCCATTTTTCATCTTCATGCACTAAAGCTTGCTGTTCAACCACACGCGTGCATGAAATTATTTTCTTCTCTATTAGCTTCTGGTTCTTTACATTTGATGATCAGCTGAAGTGTTTGAATTTCTTAACAGACTAAAATAAAGGCTTAGCACTTTGAGAGTTGTTTTATTTTTACAACCTTGGCAAAGCCAGTGTCATTGATTAGATGTCTGAATTCCAGGAGAGAGAAACTTGGCAGATTCTTGCTTCCCTCAGATGCTGGACGGGTCCCAACTTTAAGAAGTAGAAATTCCAAGAGATTTTTTTATTTTATTTTAACGTATGCTAATAGATGTCCTGTGGCTTGTCATTCAGGATTAAAAAAAAACAGTGTGTGAGAGATAGTTAAAAGAGATACTACAATATATATATACAGTAACTATTTTATTCATTATTATCTCTCATTATAAGCAACATTTTGTCTCTATCAGTACATAATAACTATTGTCCTCAGACTGTCTCAAAGTCATTATTCACTTGCTCCATTGGTTTTGCTGAAAAAATAATGGACCAAGGTTTCATTTCAACCCGCCATCACTTGTGGATGCATTTACTGTTTGGACATTCGCATGCATAGCTGGGTGCAAGGAGCTACCACCCTTACATAGTTTCAATTACAGTCCACACTTGGTTTTGGTTCATTTGCTAGCCCACGCTGTCCCCTGGGGTGGAGGAGCTAAGAGGAAACACCTTGTATTCTTTTATTTTAGCATTTCTGTAGTGCTATTCACAGACACTGCTGAGCCTTTAAATCCCCTGATCTTTTCTTGCCAACAAAGTAAAATGTGTTTTAAGTTTTTGAAAGCAAAGAAGAGTAAATATGTTTAAATGTATTTCTCTCTCTCACACACACACACACACACACTCACTCACGTGCACATTGTCATTCTCTGCCATCGCCCAAGTCCAGAGGCTGAGAATTAGGCTTGCTCTCTGACCTCCTAAATTATCCGAGGTGAAACTAGCTTTTAAGCAAGATATATAGCTTGGGGAGTTTCCTCCGCCCTTTAACTCTGCGTTCCTCCCACTCATCCTCGGTGGGAAGTGTCAGTTTTATGGGATGCCAAAACCTTCCCAGTAGAACTTCTGCCCATGTTATTTTTCTCAGCATGGATTTTGCAAACTTTTAATAGCAAAAGTGAAGTAGGTGCAGCCCCTAGTTAATAAAGACCCCATCTTGTGGGAAACATGAAGCCTTGAGCATAGAACCTGGGCTATCTTTTTATCTGGGTCTAGCCATCAAAACAGCACCTAAGCACTTAAATTAAACTGCCACTTAACCAAAAACATGGCCAGGCAGAGAAAGTGCTGTTAACTTTGACCACCAAAGGGCCAAATTACTGTTTCTTCTAACGATCACTTTCCTCAGGAATTCATCATTTTCAGCTTTTAGTGCATCTTCAAAAATTCAGATTTACTGAGGGAAAGTCAGTATTACATTAGAAGGTAATTATATAGCATTTACATAAATGCCACATAAGTGCTTACTTCGTTGAGAAAATTGCTAACCATACGTGTACAAATAGAGATCCTTACAAATTCCCTGACCCGAAGAGGCTGAGGATAACTTGTAATGGTCACATGATGTGAACAGAGCCTTCTAAGGTTTGGAGAATGAAGCTAAGTTAAATACTTCCTAGAAATACGCTTGATTTTGATTTTCCAAGCCATAGCCCTTGATCAGGCGATACAAACTAGAAGTGAGTGGCCTGAAAAAGAAAGATGTTTTTGTGATAAAATTGAAAATGGGTCGGAAACCAAGCATGGACAAATACTGCCTTTAATCTTTTCCAGCGTTCCCTAATTTTTAAAAAGTAAATAAAATGTTTTTTAATTACTAATAATACTGCAAAATTGATACTTAAAACTTTAAAAGAGCCTATCCTGTTTTGAGGTCTAATGGTTTCAGAAAGAGAAAATTCATACTCCCATATCCTTTCCATTCAACAATAGTTGGCCAAGTGACAGGTAATGTTTTGCCTGCAGGGTAAGAATCTAACTTGCGTGTTTGAACTTGAAAGAAATGGAGTTCCAGAGTGTGTAAATAAAAAGAGCTGGCCTGCTCTAATGACACAGGTGGTCCACTCCAGGAAGGGATCTTGAAAGCTCATTACCATTCGTTGAACTACTCCAAAGAATATATCTCCATCTGGAGGCAGACAAGGAATATGAAAGTCAGAAGGGAACACGGAGACCATCTTGACCAACCAAGGCCACAGCATTGCACAAGCCCTGCCAGATGCCAGACTCCCCAGAGTCTAGGGGAGTGGTGCCCCCTGGAGCCGTGAAGTGCGTAGCCTGGGCAGCTGGACAAGGCAGGCCTGATGCCAGCTTACTTATCTCAAAAGGAAAGAAACGGAGGCTTGGAGAGCATATCTGCCTTGAGGGACATTTAGGCAGTGAGACATTTCAACTCAATAGGAGGAAAAAGCTTCTGAAAAAGTAAGTTTTTACAAATGAAGATGGTTGACTCAGGAGGCAGCAAGTGTCTTTTGCAAGAGAGATTCATGCTTCGGCTGAGCAACTACCTGCTATGGACTTTCAGAGAAGGTTTGGAACTCAGATGAGGGTAGGGGCTTGCCTCCATGACTGCTAAGGTTTCCCCCAACCCGGGGAGCCATGAAGCCATCATTCACATCATGCAAACCTAAGTCTTCAGACTTCTGAACACCATACATGGTTTGAGAACCCTGACAGGTAAACAGAAAATAAAAAAAACGCTATTTTGAGAGGGCTGTAACTTCAATACCAGGAGAGCAGTCATTGACATTCTCAGCTGCTACAAGAAGTATGTAATTGTCACAGATGCAATTTCCCCATTTTTTGCCTTTTGCACTTGCATCATTCCCCATTCCCTCCTTGTGCCAAAAATTTGAAAGTTACTGGTGACTAAGCCATGTCCAACCTTCTAGAAGTTCCAGAGGTTCTCCCAATACCAACCTAACAAGGTGGTAGGAAAGGTCTGTGATATGTACGTGTGTGTGTGCATGCATGTGGATGGGGGTGCACACATGAGCATATGTGTGTGCATGTGTGCACGTGTGGGTATATGTATATGGTATACACATTTGTGGGGGGGGGGGTATGTGCATGTATGTGCATTATCTTAAAATGCACACTTTGCAAAGCCAGAACAGTACTCCCAACGTCCAAACTAATGCCACCCCTGCTACTGCAACCTGTGGATAATCTGCAAGTCGCACAAAGGAGCAAATCCAGGCCCAAGTGGCTGTCAGCAGAGAAGGTCAGAGCGGGGAGATTTGTAAAGGTGGCTGTTAAATCTGCCCTCTTGCTTTCTCCAGAAGTGAAGGGCCCAGAATCCTTGAGCTTAGGGTGGTATTTCATCAGAATCAGGACCCAAAGATCCTTTTATCTCAGCTAGGCAGTGTACGAGTGAGAAAGGTCATGGTCCTGACTTTGTATTTGGGTTCGGTCTCTTTGCAAATGCCAAACTTTGGAAAGTTCAGTTGCTGTTTCTGAGCCTCAGTTTCCCCATCTATCAAATGAAGATAATACCTCCAACTTCACTGGGCTGTTGTGAGAATGAATAACACTCAAGATTGCCAGTGTCTGGCACCTCAGAAGTCCTCAGACACAAGTGGCTGCATTTCAAAATGGCAAACCCTTTGTCTTGTTGTCCAAGGGAACATGGACAGATGTACACACACACCAGAGAGGTAAACTTCTCTTTAAGAGGCTCAGTTATATAAATATATATTCACTGGCCTTGCCTAGACTTCCAGAAATCTGATAGCAACCCCAGAATTTGTCCTTGAACTATCCCCATTAAGCCTTTTTCATATTTAAGTTGCCCCTTTTGGACAAAGCAATCAACTCAGTTCTATTTCTCAATAAAATAATCTGCACTTTCCTTCCAGCTTCAAGCTGCGTGATTGGTCTGAGACCATCTCTCCATATGAGCTGAGGAAATAAAGCTTGTTCCTAGATAACCTAAGCACAAACTGAATGCAAACCTCAGAACACCTCTTTTTCCAATCACCTGATAATGAGGCATAAAGAATATTATAACACGCATCACATAGATGAAGTATAACTCTTGTTCCACTGTGCATGGGCAGGGAGTTGCCCCATCTCCAGGCCTCCTAAATAAAAGTAGGAAACGAAAAGGTGGGGAGAGTCGGCACCCTAAGGTAGCAGTTCATTCTCAGTGCACAATGAACTCAAAAGCCAAATGGAATAACATGCCTAAACTCTCCGAGACACAAGATTTCCTATAATATTCCTTTGAGTACCAATGAGCTAAACACTGGAGGAAAACAAAAAAAGTGGTGCATGCAGAATGCGGCACCCGGCAGCCCTGCCCCTGGGGGAGCTGGGAAGCTGCCCACCAAGGGGGCTGCCAAGCAAATCCTGCGTCATTCCAGGAAACGGTCCCAGTGAACATGGCCTTGGGGAATGATGTTGTAATGCTGTAAACATCAGCCGGCCACGTGACCCCATCCCTCCTGGACCAGTCGGGCCACGTGGAGAGCAGGAGAGAGTGGGCAGAGCACGAGGTATGGCAATACGGAATGCTAGGACAACTGATTTTCTGGTTGCAGGTGGCTGAGACCACTGAAGCCCTTTGAGGATGTTTGGGTGCACAGGGTCGGTCCCTCTTCTTTTCCACGCAGGAAAAATGTCGGTCCCTATGGTCAACAGAAATGCCGGCTTGGGGCTGAACCCCGGGGAAATTTCCTGGAAATTCTCTAGCACACGCAGTTTCTCATAGACCGGGAAAGCCCGATGGTGGTGTACTCTCCCCTCCCAGGAGAACTATAGAAGAGTAGATAATAGCAATGCCTCTACTCTGCTGGGGCAAACCTACACAGCCTACTTCAGACTTCGTTTTCACATTCGAAAAGTGCGACTAGCAGTACCTGCGTCAGGGGCACGGCTGCCGAGAGCTGACATGGGTGGGCTTCACCTCCAGAGCACATAATATGTAAGTCAGTCTTCATATGGGGGAAATTTTTCCCCCAAGATCAACTTTACCCTGTAGTTCTCTTTGCTCTTGTTACCCCTAGGCCACCCACCCCACCCCATACTGCAAATGATAAGCTTTCCCTTTCTGACTCATGATAGAAAACTTGAGAGAGGCAGGCAAGTGTGAAGAAGAAAACACAAGTCTACACTCCCACAACCCAAAGGAAATGACTGACAAACGTTCTTGTATGTGCTTCCAGTCTTTTTTCAAAAACTTCTTTTTCTTACTGTGAGGCTCATATTGTTTATACAACTTTTATATTATTTTCTTTGCATTTCATTTTATGATGACAGTTTTCTTCTGTCACTAGAGCTTTATTTTTCTCCTTGTAATGATATTTATAGTTATGTATGTGTGGGGGGTGAGATTATAAAAATAATGCACACAAGCTGGAGTCCAGCCAGTAATCTCCCTCTCGTTTTATAACAAGGAAGGAAACACCCGAAAGTGCTCAGACCAGCCCCTGGTGGAGGGGAAGGGCCAGGTCCCAAGTTGGGGCCAATTAAACTGGACTTAGGAAAAATTTTGTTGGTTACACCACATGGCAAGAGTATTAAGCACAACTAACAGAGACCAGCCTGCGGAGCCCCAGCTCCTGGGTCTCTTTCCTGGCTCTCCTGGGCTCTGGGATGGTGCATGAACGGACCCCTGGAGTTCCTGAGCCACTGCTAAGCAGAAGGAGAATTCTGGAAGAGCCATGCCACCCAGCAGGGAGCTGGAATGCCTGAGCTGCTGCTAAAGTGCACTGCTCCTGCTGCGTGCCCAGGAAGATATGGTTTTCTTAATTGTTTTAGTGAAAATGTATAATTTTGCTTAAGGCAAAAAATGAAGGAAGGGAGGGAGGGAGGGAGGAAGGAAGAAAGGGAGACAAAACATCACCTAAAAGGAGCTAGAAGTCTTCTGAATAAACAGAAACATTATAAATTGCCAGCAGGAGAAGATGTTCAGAATTTAGAAAATAAATTCACCTATAATCTAATTATTTAAAGATAACTACTGGAAAAAAGTAGATACATTTTCCATTGTATTTTTCTACACACATTTAAAGAAAATTGGAACCGTAAAGGAAATACAATTTTATATTCTGTAAAATTTTTTGCTGCATCACAAGCATGTTCACCTGTGATTAAAAATCCTTGGCAAACTCCATTATAATGACTGCAAAATATTCCATGATATGGATGTGCCAGAATTTATGTCATCACCGTTATGGATGTTATGCTACTTTCCAAATGTTGCACAATGATAAATCTCTCAGAAAATGAATATCTGTGCAGAAAACTTGGTTTGAGCTTCTTGTTACTTCCGAGGAATAACAAGGGAATTCTGACTGAAGGGTCTGTTTTAAGGCACTCTGTAACTTTCAGAAAGAGCAATCCAGTTTCCAGTTCTCTTAGCAATGACTGAGAATGTCCGTATCAGTGGTTTAATCATACTGATCTTTGCTAAGTTTGTCTACAAAATAACATTATGGTTTTAGTTTGCACTTATTTGATTTATAAGTGTTGGGGAAACACATTTTTCCCCCTTTTTCTTATGGCCATTTGAATTACTTCTGTGAATTGTCTTCATATCCTTTGCCTACTTTTGTTTTTGATTGGTATAAACCTTTTAAATAGGATGATCACTAACCACGATTTGTCTATTACACTTTTTCTAGTTTGTGTGCCTTATAATGCTTATAGTATCAGTAACATTCAAATGTCTTTGACGACTATTGTTATCTATTCAGATTTTTTATCATTCTTCCTGTTAACTTATGCTTGGAAAAGTCTTTCCTAATCTGTTTACCAAATATTCACTGATATTTTTATACGGTTTGAAGAAGGGAGTTATAGAGGGTTTTAAGTAACATAGAGTTCAATAATTGTCAGAATTTCACAGTTGGTTGACCCCCAGCCACAGAAGCATTCTTAGTGGAACGTGGCTTTTGCTGAATGACTGAATTTCAGAAGTTTGAGGCTGTCACTGATTGGGTGGTTTTGGAAGTCTGTGTGCTCATGCAGTGTCCTTCCAGTCGGAGAGGAGTGGGTGTGAAACTGGCACTGGTAATTACATCAATCCTGTGGCCAAAGAACAGCCAGTCTTCTCCCTTCTTGAACTTGGAATATAGGAAATTTTTATTCTCAGTATCTATCCATCTCCTGTCTCTATATCTGTTTCCTTCTTTTCCCCCTCTCTTTTGCATCTCTATTCCTCTCTTTCATATGGATTTATTTATTCTACCTCTTCATCTATCATCTATCTCTCCATTCATCCATCCATCCTTCCATCTATCCATCCATCATCTGTCTATACATTATCTATCTACCTCTATCTATCTATCTATCCATCTATCATCTATATATCTATCTCCCATACATATCTATCTCTTTAATATCTATGGATCTACTTTCTATATCTAATCATCCATTTATATATATATATATATTTCATTATTTCATCTCTTTATATTTCCCCCTTAATCTAAAAAATCTTCTCAAATTTTGTATAGTTAATCCAGGTCTCCTCAGTGTTGATTCTGTACCATACAATTTCTAATATGAGTTTGAATTCACCTTTTGCAATTTTCAGTTTCCTTGAAACTTTTATTCATTTTCTCCACCTCTCCTTTCATGTCTGCCTACATTTCAACCTTGTTCATCTCAGGCTGTTTCATTTTTACCACACTTTTCAATTTCGTGACATGACATTCAAATCATCATGCATTATATTGAGAACACAAAACAGATACTTTATAAAGTTTTCCTTACTGTCTGATGGTAAAATATTTTATCTTAATACACTTTTCTTCTGCCTCATCATTTATGTTTCAGAATTACCTTACAGACCCAGTGCTTAATTTTGTTTGTACTCATTTTTCGACCCCCACAGCCCTGCCCTGGTTGGTCAGTAGACCTGGCTAGATTCGTCTGATTCTTCCCCACTGCCCACCTGTGTGCTTAAAATCTCCTCTCTGCGGTAACAACCCACAGACTCATGCCCAAGAGTGACGTCATCTCCGCTTTATCGAGAACGCCCGTTCCCTACTCTGGGGTCTGATCACGTGGAAATGCTCATATTCCTGAATACTTTGGTTCATTTGCTGTTCTTCCCATCCTGACGCAATTCATGAAAAGCACACCCTTAGATCAGGCAGCTTCCAAGACGTTTCCTGTGACTGGTCCCTTCCATTCCCAACTCCTCACCTCAGGATGCAGCTCCCCCAGTTTCTCAAATCTGCCCCAAGCCTTGTTGCATTCCCTGTAACCACAGTTTTAGGATATTTAAAATTTAAGATGACTGGAAGGGTGCATCTCTCTCTGGGGGTTACGTAAGTACCCTGGACGTCTCAAAAAGCTGTTCCCAATTAGGATGAGTTGGCTCCTGCATTTCTGTCCCTCCTAAGACCTGCAGGGAGTGATCTCAATGGCAGTGGGAAGAATCTCGTAAATTCAGGATCTGAAGTTCTTTTCAGGCATGTGGAAATTCCTCCTTGGACCAGGCAAACAGCTGTACATAGTCTTAGATTTTAGTCTTGTTGTAATCTTTTTTTGCATATATTTTTGTGTTTTAATAACCATTTTATTGTGCTAGGAGGAAGACATCTTATAAGGCACCTCCATTGACCCAATGAAGGAGAAGATCACTTGTCTTCATTGCTACACCTTTAGTTTCTTTTTACATTTTAAGAGAAATCCTTGCCCACATTACAGATTATGCCCTGAGAACCAACTTCTAAATGTCTAATTAATGTGACCAAGAAATGGACACTTTAAGTTTCAAGAAATATACTGGCAGTCCGTTTTTCAGAAGTTTCTAGCAATTAAATTTCTTACCAACAGTTTTTCAGGGTGTCCATGCTACTTAATTTCTGCTAATATTACAGAATTTTTCCCTGATAATCTTGTAGTTGAAAAACAAGAGTTGCTCACAATACTTAAAGAGACAAACGTATGGGAGTGGGTCTAAGAGGAGCCCTAGAGAAGCTTCTGTTCCAGCGGGGGTAGACATTGATACTGCACATGCTTTGAAGTGGATAAACAAGGACACGTGCTGGTGTCCGCAGGTGGTGGGGAGGGCCTCCCTGGGGAGATAGCATCTGAGGAGGAGGCAGGCTTATCTACAAGAGGAGCTTCTTAAGCAGAATAAAGAGCATGTGCTGGAGCCCAAGGCCAGCACAGGTTGGCGAGCCTGAGATAAAGAATGCTCACGAGGCCGAGCGCAGGCGCAGATGGCACAGAGCTTGCCGAGAGTTTAGATTTCAATTAGAATCAGAGGCCATTGGAGAATTTTGTTTAAGAGACTGACAGACCAAGGGAGATTACATTTTTAAAAATGATTCTACTAGCCATGAAGAAAACAGGTGGCAAGGGCCAAGCATGGAGACAGGGACACCTTTGGGGGTAATTCATGGAAGCTGGGTATTTAAGCAGCAAAGTTTGAGATAATTAACCAGAGCCAGTAGGTGGATGGTGGGTCCCCTTTTCTGATAAGAAAAGCTGAGCAGAGTGGAGAGCGTCAATAGTTCTGCAAATCAGGGAGCTGAAAATGCAAATATGAGAGTCATCTCTTCATTCTGAAATCAAAGAAGTGGAAGAGGTGCCCAGGGAGAGCAGAGAAAATGGCCTTTCCCAGGGCCTGTGGCATAGCGTGCTGGATAAAACCCATGATGCTCACTAATTTGGAATTGCAGATCAGCAACAAATAATTTTGCAGCATAAGTATTTCCCATGCAATGTTTGAGATATCCTTATACTAAAAAATTTTCTCATTTCTCTGAAATTCAAAATATCTGGGCATCTGTATTTCTATTTGCTAAATTTCACAATCTTACATGGGACATTTCAACATTCAGGTACCTGGTAGAGGAGGATTGGTTAAAGAAGCATTTGGGCAGAAGCATTTGGGTAGGATAGGAAGAAAATCAGGGCAAGTTTGGAGGCTAGACAGAATTGATTTGGCAAATGGAGTTCACCAGTCACCTTGGCAGAAGTGGCAGAGAAAATGGTATTTTATCATTTTATTTGCACTTATCTGATCTCTTGTGAGATTTTCTTTTTTCATGAATATTAACCTTTTCTCAGTATTTTTTAGAACTACCACTTTGCAAGAATAGAGCAGGGCCTTTCTATTCTGACAGAAATATCTATAATTGAGTTTGGGCATATGCTATTGGTTCCCCCTGTCATAAATAAGTATAACACCAGGTAGTCATATTCTATGATGAAAACTAAAGCAACATTAGCAGATAGAGAGGCAGGGGCTGCTGTTGCAGATTGGGTGGTCTCTGAGGAGGGGACATCTGAATAGCATGGGAGAATGAGTGAGGAGAATATGGGGGAAGATCATTACAGATATATGGAGCAGTCCATGCAAAGGCCCTGGGGCAGGGCAGGAACATGAGGTCCTCTTGCTGGGGACAGGCAGTCAGCTGCAATGAGGAGTCAGGGTCAGGGTAAATTCTTGCCCCAGCCTGCCGTTAACCAGCTGCTGCACGTGAGACAATCCCCTTCTCTTCTTTCCATATCAGTTTCTTAATCTGAAAAATGAAGGAGGCGAACAAGTGATTCTTTAAGGTCCTGTCTGACTCTTGCCCTTCATGAGTCTAACGACAGAGCAGTGCTGGGACTGTTGGTTTTTCTCTCAGCAGGGTTTTCTTTTCAAGGATTGCAGTTTTACCTTTAAGCCTACTTCGGCCTGTTGGGATTTTACATTCTAACATGGATAAATTTTCGCTTAAAGACTTAAAGTTAAAAACCATCTTTGTCATGCTGTAGATCACTTTGCCTGAGAAGAAAGGAAACGCTTGCTGTCCTCCCATCGTGCTGCAGTTTGACGTGTGTTTTTACACATCCTGCAAAGGGCAAGACCCAGCAGGACACTGTTTTTCCCAGAGAAATGATTAGACTAGGAGAAAAAACTGGAGCCATATAATTTATGGCCCAGTGTCAACAGTGAGTGGAGTCCCCACGCACAGCCATCTCCGCCAGATAAGCAGTGGCTTTGGAAACTGCCCTGCACAAAACAGACTCAGCACACGGCTCGGGACCTCCATTCATTCTCCTCTGTCATTAAACAATTAAGGACTTGCAGGGGGAAAGCAGATGCTTTTTAATGACCGCTGTTCCAAATAAAAGAATACTTTGGCTTTACTCTCTTCTTGAATTTCCCAAAACACTGTGCTTTTTCATTTCACCAAGACGAAAAATAAAGAAAACTGACCCCTCAAATGAAGCCTTTCTGCAAACGTTTCAGCTTTTTCAGGACAAAACACTTTATGCAGGGGAACACACAGACTGTAAATAAGTAGGAAGACCATTTACATTTTAAGACTGGGCAGCACGGGCAGAGTTGTAGGGATGGAGCGGTCCTCGTCCTATGCGCTAAAAAGCTGAAGAAAGTCTGAAATTATCTTGAACCAAAACCTGGGTATTATGTCTGGGGAGGGAGGAAATGACCTTTCCAGCTTTCCCTGAGTCTCTTTCCAGCCTGGGAGGGCTGGGGGATTCTCGGCATCTCCCCCCAGAAACTGTGGGGACATGATTGAAGGATTGAAATTTGCATGCGAAGCACTAGATATTCAAACCCATCCCGCCCCCTCCATGTAACAGAGAAGATAAAAGCTGTTTTCTTCCGGAGCTTCAGGTTCAAGATGGAAGAATTAGCTAATATGTAATCGTATAGCCTGACACTGGGAAAGGGCCGAGAGGAGAGAAGGCAGTGACATCCAAATATCCATCTGCGTTTGGACAAAGGGAAAAAAAAAA
>JAQZBX010018388.1:0-25453 GCA_029593785.1 Cabassous unicinctus | reverse complement strand
GTTAGTTAATATATTATTTCTTCTGTACTTTATGTAAAAGTTTTCTGAATTTCATATCAGAGGATTTGATATGTATCTCTTTTCTTAGATCTTGATGGATCTTGATATTTTCATTTCAAACACACAAAAAGATTTCCTTGTTTTAAAACAAAAAACCCAATAATTCCTTACTTCTTCCTTAGAATCAAAAAGTTGGTGTTACCTTAAGTGAGGGAACCCTGCCATCTGATGGCTATTTGGGACGGCCTTCGTGTGTTGGCTGAAGAAGCATGGCATTTGGAGAGACTAGATTAGACGCAGACCTGTGTCAGGTCTCCGTGCCTGGGACACCGGAAGGGCTTATGGACAACGCCACGTGGTGCTTCGACCCCGAGGGCTGCGCCAGGACGCCTTGGGAGCACCGCGGGCGCTCTCTGGCCAAAAGTGCTTTGAGGGGAAACAAAAAAAAGTGGCCAGGACTTCCTTCCGTTCTCACTGAAGTGGATGTGGAGCGTGGCTTATCATACTCTACGTGGTGCAAAGCTGGGCACGAAAGCCTCACTAGCAAGTTGCCCCTGAGCCTTTTCTTTCACAGGCTGAAATATCTTGCCTCTTTGGTGATATTTCACTTGAGGCGGTTGTGGGGAAAGGTTGGAGTAGCTCAGCCTTTGACCCCTCGCTTGTTGATTCCTTTCTTCCACAGCCTTCGTGACTGTCAGAAGTCCTCACCCCTTCTTTGTTGAAGGCTGGCCCTTCGGAGTTAGGGTGGTCCTTGCACAAATTAATCGTCCTCTGGACTCTTTCACTAGTACTCCTTTCTTAGAGTAATGCTTTGCTTTAGAAGTGGCTGCTGAATTGTAAATGATTGAAAAGTAAGGTGAGAGTTGTGATTTTTTATTCCCCTTTATCTTTTTCTCTGTCTTTTTTGTGGCTATTTTATACTCTTGAAATCCAGTCATTCTTAGATTTATTTGAAGGGGCAAATTGATGAAGATTATCACCAAATATGCCAGCAAATTTTTAATTACGATTTCACACTGTTTTACGGCTAGCCAAAAGAAATGCCCAATTGTAAGTAAGCACAGAGCTTACTAATGAAAGGAAAATAGTGTATGGCGCGAAGCTGCAAGCTGTAGCTGTAAAAAGGTGAAGCTTGCCTGATACCGAGGTAATTGTAGTCAAGCGTTCTGCACAATCTGTATTGCTTTAGTACCCTTTCTTTTAGTCTAACACAGCTTTGAAATGTATCTCGTTTTGAAATTTAAAAGGCACAAATAGTTGTGAATGCACTTTCGGGTATGCGTAGCCCATTAAAGGAGACAGACAGCTTTTACAATACCAAGTTCATGTGAACAGTTAGGTGTAGGCTACTTAATAGTTTTGAAATGGAAAAACGTAGTGAAGGTCTTCCACGAAGGTTATTAGAGCCCATGCATTTGCTTTGCTAGCTTTAGTCTGCTCTTTGCTGAGGACTTGTCAGCGAGTTGCTTTGCTGGCTAAGTTTTGGTAGTTACAAACACGGCGGTGCACTGCGATTACCAGCTGGTCCCACCCACCTTCTCTCAGAAGTCAGGCACTTGCTGAGCGTCGTTGTAGCCACCGCTCCTAATGTTCTTCAGGGAAAAAGCTGGAAGATAATTATGACATTGAGTTTTTATTGAGTGGACATCACCACCTAGGCATGACTTTGCTTTGGACAGCCTCCAAAGCTTTCTGTGTTCAGTTTGTGAACCTCTAATGAGCTGAATCAAGTTCATTTAATATTGCTCATATCTTTCTGCAAAGGATTAAAATGCAGGAATTCAAGTTTGTAAATTGAGTTGCCCACTTACCAGCTGAGTGGTAAGTTGTCTTTGGCTTAGGGGTCACAGTTTGATTCCTGGCTGGCACTCCACTCTTGTGACATGAATTTTAAATGAGTATTCTGTTAGACTGCAGCGCTTGTATGAAATTTAGCATGAGTAGTATCACTGCTTACTTTTGGTCTCTGACAGGAGGCACTGGCCACTGAGTGCTGGCTTTTAGCATTAACCTGGTGATTCTTGATTTATATGGTGATAATTTTATTTTTGAGATATTCTCATGATTGGGCACTTGAAGCATGATTTGATAATAATACATCATTTTGGTATTTATTAACTGGAACTAGATTTGTGATCTTTAACTTGCCGATTCTTCCACATCATCAGGCAAATTCATGGCTAAACAGATTAGTTTTGCATGGTGCCCTAAAAGCTAGTCTGCTTTAGTTTTTACTGAACTGAGAGGGGAAATGCATTTTCTGTGCCTCTGTGGAGAGTGTTCTGCCTCCAGGCTCCAGAAAATCAACCTGGGGATGGCTGGCAGAAGCACTTTGGTTGGTTTCATCTGTACAGAGGATGTATCATCTTTAATACTACTAGAATCTGACTCTTTCTGACTTTTTCGGATTTTTTTTTTTTTTTTTAATTTAAAAACACCAAGGTATCCTTTGCTGGATCATGGCTGTGGTGAGCAAATGTTTTGTTTCATTTCTCTTGTCCTTTGCGATCAGACACTCATAGGGCTGTGCCAACTTGCTTTCACAAAGATTTTCATATAAAAGATACAGCATCTGGGGAAAACAGGCTGTGGAAGCGAAGATATATTTATTTGTGTCAAGCAGATTTCGATTGTGTAGTCTTAGGTTTTTCCAGAGTTATTGGGTTGATATTTTAACTTTCCTTGTTGCAGATGTTTGTGTGATCTGCTGCCTGTTGGAACTATAAAATAACTGGGGAAAAAGAAAGAGGGCAGAGTGATAGATTTAAGTTCATGTAATGGCAATATATTATTTTTTCATTTTTAACACACACATCTGTATTGTGAAGGCCTTTACAATAAGAGCAGGGAATGTCATTGTTGTTTTGAGATATTGTAGCAAAATTAAATAGGAATTACTTATTGGTGTTATAGTAATCCATCTGAATTTATCACTTTAAACCTAAGTAATAACGGAGAAAAACAGGATCTTTTGAAAGAGGTTAAAAATCAACTAGCTAATCTAATCTTTGTCTTTAGTTTTCCTTCTACACCCTTTGGCTAGGTCTATTTTGCTACATGTCTTTTTGAGTAAAATATTTATTTCAGAGAATAAGCATTTTTATTTGGTACCATCTTAACAGCCAAAAACACTTCTTCCAATGCAAATGTTTATTTTGGCAGTAGATGATTCTACAGGGAGATAAACATTACAATTGCTTGGCTAAGATAATTGTTTTCTTTGGGGGTAGTAAGGCCGCCAAACAATTTCTAAGATTTCTACCTGTCTTACTTTATATTGTTGGTTTGTAGAAAATAATTTTCTTTTAAATGCAGTGTTCCGTTTGAACAATATCTCTGAGAAGTCAGGATGAATGGGAGGGAGCACTGGTTAAAGTCTTAAAATTTTTAATTCTTTGACATGAAATGTTTAGATTCTGTTTAGATTCTGCTTCTGAACCTCAGTGTGAATGCAATAGTCAGGGTTTAATTTTGGTTTTATTTTAAAAAGACCTTGAACCTCTTATATCTAAGGAGTAACTAGGGTGTGGTAGGATGAGAAAGGAAGGCGTCACCTAACTGAATGGAGAAGAATGGGTGCCTAGTATCTGTTTTCCATTCAAACTCTTAATTTTTAAATAAGCTATATATTTTTCCTTAGTTGCACCCTAACGTAATGACATACATATGTATGTGGGTGTGTATATATATAAACACACACATAAAATACTATATACAATATTTACTTATAACATGTATTGTTATAAGTAAGTATACAAGTAAAATGAGGGTAAACATTTTAGCCAGTAAAACAGTGAAATGCCGTGAGATTTCTTTAAATATGTTGGTTACAGCATTCTCATATATTCATGTTCTGTGTTAAGAGACCAGAGCCAAGTGGCTTTGCTTGTTACATCTGGAACACTTGGAGCCCTTTCAGCGGGTTGCAGATTTGTATAAAGAATGGCTTTTTTTGGGCCCCGTTTTGTCTTGATTTCCTCAGTGCACATGTAGGTATTCAAGGTTTACCAAAAGCATACATTTACACCTTACATTTCTGCTTCCAGGTAGAGAGAGCAGATGCTATTGGCTTTGATGCCTAAGTTCCCAGTGGGTGGAGTTTTGTACCAAGAAAATATTTTTGAAAAGATTTTTAGATATGGAAATTTTTATTTGCTCTTTAAAATTTACGTTTCTGGAATATTTAATTCGTTCTATTTACTTTTTATATTGTGGTTGGATTTAAACATTTTGAAGCATGCAATGTGTTTTTCTTAGTAGAAGTATATTAGAAGAAATTACATTTCAGGTAGAATACAGATTTTTAGTCTTTAATCTTTTTCCTAAAAGTGAAACAAGACCAGGTATTATACTTAGAAATTTAATGGAAAAAGGTGAGGTGATTTCTCTTTTAGTTTGGAAAGCTGCTTTTATATTACAAAGTTTGTGTTTTTTTAAGTGAACATTTTAATATTCTAGATATTCTAAAAATTATTATGTACTGTTGTCTGCTGATAGCTTATACTCTTTTGTCACACACACATGAATTCCATGTATTTTACATATATAGACTTACAACCTAAAATAGCTGTTAAAATTTTCTGTTGTATTTTTCAAGTGCAAATCTTAGGTGTAGGTTAGGTAGCATTAGAATTACTTGAGTATATTTTAAATAATTTTGTTTTATTTGATCAAACCAAAGAACTTTTAAGTGTGACATTTATGTTAAAAGTTTTTAACAATTCAAATATAGCTGACAATTGACAGCAGTAAAGTTAACCAACCACATTCCTTCAGTGCTCCCTGAAAAGCAGTAACCAAGAGCAACAACCCAAATCCAGCAAGCTGTGTTGAAAGTTGAAGTGGCTCAGTGGCCTGTCTGAGACTCCTCTAGGGTGCTCCCAAGGAACACCCGGGGATGCCATGTCAGAGCCCCACAGGTGTCGCCCCTGTGTGCCAGGTGAAGGGCCAGGTACTAGAGTTGGACCCTGACCGGCAGCGTCCACCTTCTCTGGGAGCTTGTTAGAAACGTACTTGGAGTGACCACCCCAGTGAGCCAGGACAGCCCCCTGACCTGACGGATGAAATGTGCCCAGGCCGGAGCTGGGAGTTTCGTCCTTGCCCGGGAATCTGGCTCATCTGCGTGAGCCTGTGGGAACGGCCGGGCCTCACAGGGCTCTTCCGCCGACGGAGAGATGGATGGCAAGTGCTCCCAGCCTGGTTTTCCTGCGCTGGGCTCTGGTTCCTTTAAAATAATAGAAAGCTAGTGTCCTTTCATGTCAGTGTCAGAGCTTAGAGTTTTGTCATTTCAGCAGTCTTCTGAACTTAGAGGTTGATGCTTGACAAATTGTATTACTATCCCTATTAACTCAGATTCTTTAAGATTCTTTCTAAAGGGGAAAGAGCTGTTTCTTCTTCAAAGATTAGCAAATTTGTTGGAATCAATGCAATAAAATATTTTCTAATTTTTAACTTTATCATTTTTAAAATGAAAGTTTTCTCTGATAACGGCTTTCTTCTGAATAGCTGGTATGTGTTGGATATTGGAATATAGTCTGTCCCCTTTTGATATGAAGCAAGTATTAAGATTGAGATGCTAACTTTACTTGGAATCACAAAAGGAAGCAAAGAGAAATCCAGTAAGTACTCATTTAAGACATTATTACTATCCAAAGGGCTTTGAAAATAAGCTTGTATTGTATGACATTGGGATAAATTGTGTAAAATGAAGTCTAAATGGAAATGTTTCAAGAGTTATGTTCTATGACGTTATTACTTCCTCTCTTTAACCCCATGAGGAGGGGGGCTTTGTTTTGTGTTTTAAAATAGGCTTTTTTAAGGGTGAAAAAAAGTTTTTCTATGTCAATCACCATTAGTTAAATTATTTAAGGCCCCAAATTCTTTGTGGCAGTTTGTTTTTATATGCAATAAATGTTAATTATGGCTATTTACAGTTTTGAAAAATAACTTTAAAAGTTAAATCCGTAATTGTGAATGAAATTGAGAAAAGAAATGCTTTAGCAGAGGGAGAAAGAAAGACGATGGATGAGAGTGTGAACAGAAGAATGGAGAATTATTAGACCAAAAATTGAGGCTGAGGAACGTTCCCTGCTTGCCGTGGTGCCACTCTTCCTTAGAGCAGGCTGGGAACCTTGCTTAATGCAGGTGCTCCTGGGAGCCAGGTGTTAGAAATTCCCTGGAAACTCTGGAGCAGACGACTGAGGGTGGTCAGTGTGAGTGGTGTAGCACAGACATCCCTTACCTCCTGAAATAGTCCCAAACCAAAAGTTTGTTCTCCAGGTAATTGTCTACAACAGCAGGAATTACCCAGCTTCCCACTTCCTAGAGAGAAGTGTTTAATCTAGAAAACAGACTGGATTCCAGGGAATTAGCCAAATTAGTCTCCCTTTATTGGTATTGAGTCAAGAAGAACACACTTTTTTTTTTTTTAAAACTACTGAACAAACCAGTGGAATTGGTTTTTCAGTGTTAAAGGCAAGGATGCAGGCCAAGTTTGTAAAAACATCTAACATTCAGAAATTGAGAGTAAGTCCATTAACAATAGCAAAAAATCCAAGTATTGGTATTAAAATACAAAAATCTGCAGTTGCTGAGGTCTTCTACTTAGTGGTCTTGAGATTAAGAAACTAGCTCAGTCATGGCAGCTGGTCCCAAGGAGGGCTGGGGGTGGGGGATGGGGTGGGGCCGGGGCAGGGTAGTGTCTACTGGGAAGAGAGCTCCAGCCTGAGGGGCAGCTCAGAAAAAGCACGGCAAGGACAGTTTCTCAGCATGAGCCACTAAGGAGAGAGCACTACGAAGCAGTAGCTCCTAGAAGACTGCAAATAAGGATTGGACATCCCTTTCTAACCAGGGTTGTCAGTTTTAATGGTTCTAGAGAGCACTGGAGCCTCCAGCTGTTGGCTCATAGGTGCCATGTCCTCAGAGCCAGCCCGAAGGGGATTTCCAGTAAGGATCTCAGATACCCCAGTAGTTATTTTTCAGACATCTTAAGAGTTTACGTCTTTAATGTTCTGGGCCTCCTTGCGCCCTTCTTTCCTCCATGTGAGTCCTGGGCATGCCAGTGACTATGGGCATGAGAGGCTTATTCCTCAACCAGACTTGGCCAGATTTTCATAGTTGGGAGAGGAGGAAACACCAGCCTCCAGCTCAGGTGGGTTAGCAGAGAGACCAGTCTCTTTTCCCCTGGCTGCCTCTGGCTGAGTTCAGCCCCACACCTTTTCAGCTTCAGCAGTCACGGCCAGAATGATGCCTGGTCACATCATTGGCCCTGAGTCTTCACGACAGCTCCTGTGCTGCAGTACACTTACAGAGGAGCACTGGGGTAAACTGTTGTGCTCTTTAACTGCTTAGCTTCAAACTCTTAAAGTTTTAAGTATTTTAATTTGTAATTTTATATGCATTTGAATTTGGGAATAATTTTTAAAGCTGAAAGCAACAACAACAAAAATCCTAGGAACATAACAGTTTGTTCTAATGGAAACTGTGAGTCAACTAGAACTCTGGGTGTCCCAGTATGATGATCTCAACTAGGAAAGAGGTTACAGTGCCCAAGAAATAGCTGACTCTTGACCTGGAGGTAGATTTCCAAAGCTGGTAGGAACATGTATGCAAGCTTACTAGTGGTGTTCACGCTCATGCACTCCTTTTCATGTTTTCTTCTGACACATACATGCATATACACGCATGCACAAAATCCCCCAAATCTCTTTGATTAAAAAAAATTGAAGACTACTAAGGAGAAATTGAAGACATTAGGCCTTTGGGCTTTTTTTTGGGAATAAATTACAGACAAATTGCAAAAATAGTGCAGAGTTCTGGTATACCCTCAGCTAGTTTCCTCTGTTAACATCTTACATTACTGTGTACGTTTGTTAAAACTAAGAACCCGCCATTGGACCATTTCTATTAATTTATTTAGCCTTCACCAGTTTCTTTCTCAGTGTCCTCTTTCTGCTCCAGGGTCAAGCCTGGGTACCATGTTGGACTCAGTTGCCAGGTCTCCTCAATCTCCTCTGGTCTATGGCAGTTTTTAAGTCTTTCCTTGGTTTTCATGACTTTGGCTGTCTTGACAAGTACAGCATCGCCCCCACTCTATAATTAGACTGGGGTTATGGGCTTTTGGAAAGAATATGGCAGAGGTGGGGGCCTTTCTGACTAGACTGTCGGGAGGTACGTGGTACTCTTGTGCCATTCCCGGTGAGCATAGCCTTCACTTCTTGGTTCAGGTGGTATCTCTCTGTGGTCTCCCTCGTAAAGTTACTGTTTTTCCCCTTTCTTTTCTCTCTTCTTTGGAAATGAGTCACTAGCCAAGACACTGGAGTTTATGTACAAGTACAAAGAAACTAGTGAAGTGAAAGTTAAAGATAGGTAAGTAGATATACACACATCTTTTTAATTTGTGCATATCCTTTGCCTTTTAATCACTGTAACTAGATTCATGTTTTTATTCTGATTTTTTTTTTTTTTTTTTTTTGCTACAGATATTTCTGTATATTCAGGTGGCATAACCTTTATAATTTTATTCAAGAAAATATCCTGGTCCAAATAACCATTTAGAATTATTAACTATTATGAAAATAGAATAACCGGCCTTCATGGTTAGGACTTGAACTTTTTGGTTACTAAGTCTTTGTAGAGAATGCAGAATTATTCTTGACCATTCCAAAGCTTCTCTCGTATCACACCTTACACCCCCCACCTATCCTCTTCTCCTGCAACCTACCCTAGTTCTGTATCTCAATAATGGTTAAAGGAACCCTCATCGTCATACTAGACTCTTCTTTTACTCAGCCTTTCAGTGTGCTGGACAATGCCGGCGGCCTTTCTTCAGATTAAATCTGGAAGCTGAGCACTTCTCCCTGCCCCTGCTGTCCCCACTCTGATGCAGCCCCCATGTTGGGTTGTGGCCTGGATGACTCCTCTCCCGTCTCAGCGCTGTGCCCCAGGCTGCTCTCAGCACAGCAGCTAGAAGGTTAAGAGCAGAGCCGCGAGATGCTTACCTTGCTTTACTTTCCCACCAGCAACCCCCACGCCCTGAGGTGCACTTAGACCTTGATGCTGCCCCTTTGAGAACATAAGCTCTCAGGTGGCAGTGACTTCGTTTTGCCCTGCTGTAGGCCCATCTCCTAGAACTGGTCCCGGCACTTTAAAACGTTAGCCAACAAGCTTTCATTCTGCAGTGAAGTGCTCTTGCTGGGCTCTGGTCAGCAGTCCCCATCCAGGCCCATAGGCAAGGTGTGTGTGCCGAGGTGCCAGGATTCCCAGCTGGTGCCTGCTCTTGGCGGCGCGCTGGCTTTCAGAGTGCCCAGTTGAGATCTCAGTGCCCCGCCTCCCTGGTGGTCTAGCAGCCAGCCTGCTGGCTGCCCCTGGACCCACGTTTGAACCCTGCCTTTTGATTCCTAAGGAGTTTCTGCTACCCTTGAGCCTGTTACGGTAGAGTGGTGTTCTGTTGTTGGTTGTTTCAGTGTGTGCTGTGTTCAGTGGCCCGTGCTTCTACCTCTGTGACTCTAAGCTCCACTGAAAAGCGGAAGATGCTGCTGCTTTAATTCGCGGACAGTAGTGCCTCCAGAATTACTTCCTGTTTGAATGTTATACCCTGACTGGGGAGGTGAGCAAGGATCGTAGATAATAGCCGAATGAGATTTGGCGTGCGTTAGGTGGCAGCTCAGATGTCCGTCTCAGCGGCAGTCATGTGACAGTGCTTGCTGCGGAAGGTCCCCAAGCCAGTGCGGGTGCCTGCGGTAGAGAACAAACGCCCTGCTGGTGGGCTTAGGCTGCCCCGTGTGGGTGCAGACGTGGGGCTGCAAGGGCGGTTTACAGCCCTCTTTATGAAAGTCACACCTGGGTGCAAAGAAAGGTTATTTAGATTGAGTTAAAAAGCATCCCTGTGTGCTTCATTCTAGCTGAGGAGCGATGATAGATAATTTTCACTGTTAAGGAAGTATAGGAACTTAGTGCTTCCGTAGAGAAGGCGTGCCATTGTCCTGGTTGTCATCATCAGCTCCTTCCTGGGCCCGCTTTCTTATTTGTAAAGTGTAAGAGTGTCACTAGATGACGGTAACAAGAACAGTAGCCGTGCGGGTGTCACACGCGGTGCTTTTAACGTGGATGGCCTCCGTCAGGCCTTGCCGTTTCATGAGTGAGGATAATAACAGCCAGTGCTTGTTCAGGGCTTACTGTGTGCCAGGCAGTGCCCTACTTGCTTGTCACGGCTGAAGTCGCATGGCCTCCTGACGGCCCTCTGAGCTTGGTATTGCTGTGCTCCTTACCTGCAGGTGAGGCAGAGGCCAGGGAGGCCGGCCAAGGTGTTGAGACTCCCACGCTCGAGCCTTGGACTGCACTCTGCGCCCAGGCTAGCACTGAGAAGCCACCACGCCTGCCTGTAACGGAAGCAGCCTCAAATCCTTGGTGACCCTTAGCAAGTTGAAAATTGAATGTCGCACTTAGAATCATAGGATTCTAAAATTGAAGTGAAATTCATGTGAAATAAATCAGCCATTTAAAAGTGTACAATTCATTGGTGTTTAGTACATTCACAACATTGTGTAACCACCACCTCTCTCTAGTTCCAGGACGTTTTCATCACCCCAAAAGGACACCTCATACTCTTTAACCAGATACTGTACCTCCACTGGCTCTTGGCATTCACGAATCTACTTTCTGTCTCTCTAGATTTACCTACTCTGGAGATGTCATATAAATGCTGTCATAGAATATGTGGCCTTTTGTGACTGGCTTATTTTCCTTAGTGTATTGATCTTTGAGGCTCGTCCATGTTGTGGCATATATGAAAACTGCATTTATTTTATTTTTTATTAGAGAAGTTGTGAGCGTACAAAACAATCATGCATAATGTACAGAATTCCCATACATCACCCCCCCACCA
Organism: Cabassous unicinctus; assembly: GCA_029593785.1. NCBI lineage: Eukaryota > Metazoa > Chordata > Mammalia > Cingulata > Chlamyphoridae > Cabassous > Cabassous unicinctus. The sequence goes on along the minus strand of JAQZBX010018388.1, from coordinate 14,568 downwards.
CCACCTTACATTGTTGTGGAACATTTGTTACAGATTATGAAAGAACTTCATCAAAATATTATTGCTAACTGGTCCATAGCTTACATTTGGTGTAGTTTTCCATAAACCACCCTATTATTAACACGTGCATTAGTGTATTTGTATAACACAGTGAGCCATGTGGTGGTGATGGACTGTGGTTAACAGGACAAATGTGAGAGCGTTCTCTCGTGAGCCATAACCAATGGACAATAAGAATCCATTCTTTTTTTTTTTTTTGAAGATTTGATTTATTTATTTCTCCCCACCCCCTTGTTGTTTGCACCTGCTGTGTCTGTTCGTCTTCCTTGTTTCTTTTGGAGTCAGCGGGAGCCAAACCCAGACCTCCGATGTGGAAGGGAGGCGCCTCATCTCTTGAGCCACTTCCGTTCCCTGCTTTGTTGTGCCTCTCGCTAGGTTTTTTTCTTCTTGTGTCTCTTGTTGCATCAGCTTGCCACGCCTGCCCGTCGTGTCAGCTCGCCGTCTTCTTTAGGAGGCAGGGAACCAAACCACAGACCTCCCGTGTGGTAGGCGGGAGCCCAATTGCTTGAGCCACATCCGCTTCCCAGAATCCATTTCTTTTCAAGGCAGAAGGCTGTTCCACTGTATGGCTCCAACACGTGTCCATTGTCTGCCCCTCACCTGCCGGTGGTCCGTAGCCTGTTGTGACTGGTGCTGCTTTGAACACTCACATACAAGAAATTGTTTGAATATCTACATTCAGTTCTTTGGGGTAAATACCTAGACATGATATTGCTGGTAATTTTGTGTTCAGCTTTTTGACGAGCTGCGAAGCTGTTCTCCAGAATGGCTGCAACACGAGAATCAGAGTTTAACAGTGGCCTGCTGTTTATGCGACCCTGCTGTTGAGCCAGGCCCCTTGCTAAGCCCTTCCGTAGGTCGTCTCATAGAATTCTCACAGCATCTGAGAGAGTCCCGTGGGGAGCAGAGGCTTGGCCTTAGCTCGTCCAGGGGCTTCCAGGCCAGAGCTTCTCGGTGCTGCAGGCAGGATGCCCTCGGGTGGCATGTTGGCGGAGTGTTAAATAACATTAAACCGTACAGTGAGAGAGTTCTTGCAACCCTTTTCTTACTAACAGAAGTGTAACGCCTCGCTGTTGTGGTAAGCTGGCCCCTTTCTAACTCTTCCTAGCCTCCCCGCTTGCCCTCTAACCCTTTCTTTAAAGAACAGGCCCCAGTGTAAGATGGGCAGTTAGGATGTAATCGTGTCGTATTATCTTCATGGCATTTATTTCTGTAACTATCTTCTGTCCCTGGCAGGTAATACTGGTTTTCTGTTTATGGTAGTAAATACAAAGTTTTCTTTTAAAATACAATTTATTTAAATTTAAAAAGGGATTCACTTGAAAGAGAAACAGCTCATACTGTAAATTGAGTTTGCTGGCTTTGCGTTTCACTCAGCAGATATGTTGATGTCTAGGCACTGGGAGCATAAAGGTGACTGCGGCCAGACTCAGTTCCTGAGGCCTGGGGGAGGTGAGTGAGTGCAGGTAGCGAGGGCACCTAGAGAGGCTTCCCCAGTGCTGTGGCACCACAGAGGACTCACCTGGCAGGAGTGGGATTGGGGAAGGAGGGAGGATGGGAGGCTGCACGCATCAGCACAGGCCCATTCTATTTCTAACGAGTCCCCTACTGAATTTTGAAAATTGAGCTAAATACCATTGTCTCATACATTTGATTTGCTATTATTTTTGGTTTATTGAGTTGAAAGAATGTTATAAAGGTCTTTAATGGCTTGTCCATTTGTCTGTCACCAGACATTTGTTTGTTTGTTTTTTTAAAGATTTATTTATTTATTTATTTATCCCCCCCTTGCTGCCTTGTGTTTTACTGTGTCCATTCGCTGTGTGTTTCTTCTGTGTCTGCTTATCTCCCCCTTGCTGTGAGGTCCTGTTGCATCAGCCCACTGCGCGGCGCAGGCAGGCCTGCTCTCACAAGGAGGCCCCGGGAAGCGAACCCGGGGCCTCCCATATGGTAAACGGGGGCTCTATCCATTGAGCCACACCCGCTTCCTGCTGTGAGGTCTTGCTGCATCAGCCGGCTGGCCTGCCCTCACAAGGAGCGAACCCGGGCCCTCCCATATGGTAAACGGGAGCTCTATCCATTGAGCCACACCCGCTTCCCCAGACATTTGTTGATAACTCTAGGGGAGCTCAGCGTTTGCAGTCATGGGAAATGGCTGTGTACATAGACAGTAAACATGTAGCTTGGTAAGTGCCGTGGTAAAGATTTGTGGAGCGCCGTCTGGGAACAGCTCCCTGCGTGGGGAAGTGAGGCGGCTTTCCGGAATGGGTGGCAGCGGGCCTGGACCCTACAGGAGCTTGCTGGGTTGGAGGAGATGAGGGCCTTCCATGCGGTGCCTTTCAGAGGCAAACTGAGCCTGAAAGGGGATTATGGGAGTGTTGCAGCGTTTTTCATATTTTTAGTTTGTGCAAGGTTCTGAGCATAGCTTTTCTTCTTGTGCCTCCACGTTTTCCTTTCATCTTTCTCCTGTTTTGGTGCTCTAATGGATCAGGTCAGAAGACGACAGGACTGCTGCTTAAAGGCTGGCTGGGTGCAGCTTGATTTTTAAGACAAGGAACTGTCTCTCCATACTTAAAGCCAGTGCGTAGGTTTCCAGAATGGAGAAAAGTGCTGTCTGTTCATAGATCAAGAATGGACACAAATGTACCATGCTTAAAAAATAGTAGACTTTTTAATGGCATATGATTTCTCTTAACCTTAGTTTCTTCCACTTCAGAGTTATCAGTGTGCAAAACTGTGCCTGCTTCATAAAATTACAATACCTTTATGACAGTTAAGTTTATACATAGGAGTTAATACTTGGCACTGCACGCTACATCGCTGATGAGTTTTGCTTTCAGGAATAGGATCCTGTCTCTAAAATAATATTCAGACAATATAATCAAACCTCTGAGTATTTATTCTGGTGCATTTAACTAGGTAAATTGATGATGTGAAAATATGTAAAGAAGCTAAATTTTAAATAAAAACTTAAACACAGTTTTTCCCCTTAAATTGAGCCTACTCTAGTAGATTCTTTAAAATCCTACCTCTGACCTCTGTGTTTATAAACAGGAATGTGGAGAGCGCTTCTCTCGTCATTTTACTGGTTATTACGAGTTTTATCTGTTATTGTTAATTTTGATAATGTATTTCAGCACACCCTATTCAAAATGCCATATATTCACACATCTTTTCAAATTAAAAGGGAAAAAGTAATATTAGGGCACTTGCTCATTTCTGTTAATCAGATCTATAAATTCACTATCTGCACATGAATAAGATGTTTCTCTCCCTTTATCTGTATTTTTTCCCTTCCATTATTTCATTTGTTCAGGGATTTGTTAGTATTTGTTATATTGCTGCTACAATAAAGACTAGATGTCAGTTTGGCATCAACATGATTTTTAAATATTATAATCATATAATCCAGAGTCCTACATGAATCCAGTAAAGAGATGAGGGATGACTGACCTTGTTTTAAGGTCTGCATTCACTTGATTACTTTATCCTAATTCTTGTATGAGAAAATAAGGTTGCAGATCCTAGTGAACCCCAGTGGCTCACCTGCCTTCTGGAAAACTGAATATGAACTTGTGTTTTGATTTCCTTATTAGAATACTCATGCTTTCATCACCCATGCAGATAATGTATAACTGTAGCATCTAGTAAATGAAAAATAAAGCATATTTGAAAGAGGCTGTCTTTGTGGGCAGTGGCAAGCCTTCCCTTGTTGCTTTTACCCTTTGCTTGGTTGGTGGCTGGCAGGGTCAGTCTGGTTGCCTGGGCAGTGCGGTGTGGTGAAATGTTATCCTGGTCATCCTGAAGGCTCTTTGCTCTCTCTATTTAAGAAGGACGTGCTATGAAATGTCACAGATACATAACGTTGGCTGGACTTTGTCTGCAGATGGCCAATGTTAAAGAGCATTTGCTGTGAGCACCTCACTGTGTAGAAAGGCCCTTGTCATCGAGGGGCTCAGGGTCTAGTGGAGGAGACACATACATTTAAAACATTGAAAAAACAGTTTCCTAAGTAGTGTATATATATATATATATATACAGTTAAAAAACAGTATTACAAGGCTCATTATGAAAAATATCAGTTCTCACCCTGCTTTGGTTTGCTAAAAGCTGTTGGAAGCAGTATACCAGAAACAGGTTGTCTTTTATAAGGGGAATTTATTAGGTTAAAAGCTTGCAGTTGTGAGACTGTGAAAGTGTGCAGATCAAGGCATCAGGAGAGATGCTGTCACATGGGAGGTCAGCTGCCCTCGATCCTGGGCTCCTGCCACGTGGCAGGGCACCGTGGCAGCTCTGCCGGCCTCTGCCTTCTCCTCCAGGCTCACTTTCTCCCGGAGCTCAGCTGTGGGCCATCAGGCCATCAGGCCATCAGGGCACAAGGCAGGGCATGTGGTGGCAGCGGCTGGTCTCTTGCTTCTTTCTCAGTGGCTTTTTCCTGGGTGTTGCATTCAGTCCTCCATTTATAAAGGACCCTGACGAGAGGACCAAGGACCCACCCTGGGTCATGCCCACTGAAGCCACCAATCAAAGGGTCCCACACCACAGGAATGGATTAGCTCCAAGAACATGACCTTTTCTGGATCCACAAAGCCTCACACTGTCAAACACGCCATCTCTGCTTACCTAGAGCCGTCTGTTTTCACCTCTTAAAGGGTTCTTCTGGTACCTAAGTCCACATGTCTAAATGATATGCTTATGTTGCACTTCTTTCATTTTTCAAGTTGAGACTTTATCGACTCTACTGTGTAAAAGTTAACGTTTTACACTGCCCTGCCATTCCCTTTCAAAACTGTCGGGTAAATCAGCAATCAGTGTTTGCATTCGTTTGACTATACAAAATAACTGTCTCTATCCTCAATATACAAGTTTTTGTTATCCTAGAGTTGATAATTACCTCATTGTTTTTCTTTTTAAAAAATGCACACAGCACCAATTTATCCTCAAACTCTGCTGGAACTGTACAGTGTGGTGGGATATAGCCGTTATTCAAGCTGTCATGAACATTTTCATGTTTATGATTGCCCTTTTATGATGTCTTTTGGGTTACTTTTCTATATTTGGGGTAACTCTGCTTCTGCAAGTTAGAATTCAGGAACTCAAATTCGGTCTCCCTTGCAGCTAGGATGCATTCAGGCGAGGTAAATTCCTCCAGTACAGAGTTGATTTGGAAGTAAGCACGTTGCATGCTACCTGTCTCCAAAGTTCTTCTCTGTGGACATCGGCAGGGGCTGCATGATTGAGTCCTGGTCAGAATTCCAATCCCTTCTGGACCCATCTGCTTCATCTCCACCCTGTAACTTATTACTTGAGTGATCTGCACTCTCATAGTTGAAGCTTCCCTTAACTGTCTTCTCTGGAATTGCTTTGGCCCCAGACCTTATTTTCCAAATTTTGTGTTTTCTGTCTTCATGGATTTCCTCATTTTGGTGGGGCACGTCCTGTAGTAGCTTCTGTAAGGAGGTGGAGGGAGGTAAGTTATCCTATATATCTGAAAAATGCTTTTTCCACCTGCACACTTGCTTGGTGGTTTGGCTGGGTTTAGAATTCTAGATCGGAAGTAATTTCCCCTTAAAAGTCACTGTTGCGCTGTCCTCTGAGCTTCCAGTGTTTCTGCTAAGAAGGCCGGCGCCTCATCCTCTGTGCATCCCCTCCTGTTCTCCTCCCTTGAGGCTTTAGAAGCTCTTTATTTCCATGATTTCTAAAATGGGCTGAGCATTGGAGTTGGCATTTTCCATTCATTTTGCTGGGCCTATTTAGTCTGAAATTCAGTTTTGGGAATATTCGGGGAGGGAATTGGGGTACCATTTCTTTAATATTTGAAAATAAAATCCTCATGTTTCTCTGCCCTTGTTTTCTGGAACTTCTCTTAGTTGGATGTTATAAATTCTGGATCAATCCTCTAATTTTTAAACCTTTTCTTTATCCCTTTTCTGTCTTTGTCCTTTATTATTATTTTATTTCATTTCACTTTTTTTCCTTTGTTTCCTGCGAGAGTTTCTTAGTTTGGTTTTCAACTGTTCTAGTGATTTTTTTTTTTTTAAACTTTTTATTATCATAGTTTTGCTTTCTAAGAACTTGTTTTTGTTAACTTTTCCTCTTTTTATATCATCTTATTTCATGGCTACAATAGTTTACCTCACTGAAGATAATTTTAGTTTTGTGCTTTTTGTTTTTTTTTAAAGACGACTTCTGTAGGGAAGCGGGAGTGGCTCAGTGGATGGAGCCCCCGTTTACCATATGGGAGGCCCGGGGTTCGCGTCCTGAGGCCTCCTTGTGAGGGCACGCCGGCCTGAGCGGTGCGGTGGGCTGATGCAGCAACCTCACGGCAGGAAGCGGGTGTGGCGCAATGGATAGAGCGGCCCCGGGTTCGCTTCCCAGGGCCTCTTGTGAGGGCAGGCCGGCCCGCCGCAACGCGAGGGGCTGATGCAGCGGGACCTCACAGCGAGGGGAAGATAAGCAGACACGGAGAAGACACACAGTGAATGGACACAGCAAGCGCAAGCAGCAAGGGGGGGATAAATAAATAAATAAATCTTTAAAAAAAAAATAAAGCAGGGGTTCTTAACCTTTAAAAAAAAAACAAAAAAAAAAAAACAAAGACGACTTCTGTAGTGTTTCTAGCCTGTTCTCCTTTGATTCCTTGACTTGTCTTAACCTGACTGTCTTCTCTGTGGGAGTCTTGACTCGTGGGCTGGCCCTTGGCTTTCTGTTCCTGTGCAGCGGTTAGGTACTGAGCCTGTGTACCTGTGCAGGTGCACACAGGTAGGCCTTGGGCGATGGGGAAGGGCCAGGCTGCTGAGCCTAGGGATCAGAACGCTGGTGTCTGTGGTACTCTTCCTTTATTCTTGAAGAGGCCGGGGCTCCTGGAGATCGGGAAGCCTCGTGGGGGTGGGTCTGGTCAGGTGGCGTTGGCCTCCTCCCTCCTGCGCTGCACCCCCCTTCAGCTCAGCCTCTCCAGATGGTAATCCTCTCAACTTCTGGCAGGACCGGTGGAGGCCGGGGGGGGCCCTGCACGGCTCCTTGCAGACGCTCCCCACCGGCCTGCTGCCACACTCTTCAGGGAGCACGGCCTCTGGTCGCTGAGCCCTTGGGTTTGGGCCTTAAATGGCCTGCTTCTTGGCCTCTCACCTAGACGAAGAACCTTTATCACTTATCTCTCTGCTTCCCTCCAGTGTTGTTGACCTTTCCTACCTGTTCTCAGCTCATATTCCCTTTGTCCTTGTGGATTTATGCTTTTTTTATTCCTTTACCATCATTTTAATGGGGTTCCAAGAGGGAGTGGAGATAAGCATGAGTGTTTCCTGGCAGTGTCCGCAAAGACATCATGGTAAAGCTTTTTCCTGCCAAGCCTTGTCTGTTGAGGAGGTTTTACAGGTGCTACCTGGTGCTAGGCTGGGCTTTCAGGGGTTCCAGGAGTTGTAGCCTGGGAACAAGCCTGGGAATAAATGCCTGCCCTGCAGGGCCCTGAGGGGCCACGAGAGTAGGGTGGGGCCACCTTTGTCTGGAGAGGCCCGGCTATGGCGCGGGCGAGTCAGTGCCCGCATCAGTGCCCGCGTGTGGGCGCTGAGGGGACACTGAATGTGGAGCCCAGGTGAGAGACACCAGGGGGCAGGGGAAGTGCGTGGAAGAGGATTGCAGCGTTGAGATCTTCAGGGCGTCTCCATGTGGTCGCTGATAAAGTGACTCATCCGAGTCTCGTGGCGGATGGGATTTTCCTGGCTGCCCTTCGATCTCAGGAGCAGTGGGTAAGGTAAATAAAATGCTCACCGCTTCCGTCCAGTCGGAAAGGAGAGCACCCTGTGTGCTCTCTGCTAGTGGCTTTCAGTGCCAGGGGCAGGGGAGGTCTCACAGCTCCTGCCTGGAAGCCGCCTGAGGAAGCCAGCATGTGAAAAAGTAAAAGCAGCTTTGGTTCTAGAAGCCCCACCTGCCTGGACTCCCCCGTCCCTTCATTGGAGACAATTCTGATTTTACAATTGATATTAAGAGTCGTGACCAAGACTGTGAATCTTCAGTCCTCAAAGAAAGATGAAACGGTGTTCATTTAAAGCAGAAAACTGTACTAATATATTTGTGTTAAAATGTAATTTTTAATAAAACGAAGCTTTCTGATTTTTTTATTTACCACAAAATTAAAGGCATATTCCTTGAGTCTTTCAGCGTTCAATTGGGATGTTGCTGTATTTGAGTTTTAACTAAGAGAACAGCTTCATGGTATCAGTATGTGTGGCCCAGTGCCAAGACCAGTGTGAAACTAAAAACAACAGCAGCTACTTGTTAGAATAATTATAACAAAAGTCAGGTTTGTGGTCTTACGTGTCAGCAATAAAGAATAATAGTTCAGTTTATTTGGCCCGCGTTGGGTGTCCACGTGGCTGTTTTCACAGCCCTACATATGGTCTTTAAAGCGATCGTTGCTCTTTTTTCACACGTGTTGTCTCTCTGTCTCCCATCACTGTTGGAACGGCAGTTGGTAATTAGGATACCTTAGAGAAGAACCTCACTGAGGTCCCCTGCTAGAGGACTCGGACGCTGAGCGAGTGCAGGGCCCCGGCAGGAGGATTTTCTTCCTGTACAGTTTTGGTATCCTTGTGTCACCCTGATCGGGCCCCTCAAGTTAAAAATACCCAGTGTGTGGTCCTGCCAGCTGGCCAGAGGCCAGGCTTTTTATAGCCTCGCCTGGCCTGGGAACAGGGCTGAGCACGGGGAGGCCCGGGCTGGTGCCCGGGGAGCATGTCCTCTGGCTTTGAGGGCCACAGGTGGGGGCGCCCTGCTTCGGCGGAAGTCCTGCCCCTCCCGCCCAGATGAAATGAGTGTCTGACGTCAGCCCCCCTCTGATATCTTTTGGTGAGATATTTGTTAACATAACCAAGGAGACAGCTCTAAGTCATTTTGCCCATTATTTTTGAAGCCTGTTGTACCATCTGTTAGGGAGAAACTTCACTGCCTAAGTACATATACTTTAACTAATTAACTTAGCACCAGGTTCCTGGAGAAACATATTTATTAAATGTCAACAGTTTTGGGGACATTTAGTCTTCATTTTTGGTCTTCTGTGTCCAGTGGCAGCTTTCCTAAATTATGTCCAGAATTTCCTTGGGATTATGCATACTACTTTTGACTGTCAGTTGTTGCTACTGCTCCGTTTCTTCTGAAGGTCTTCATTGGTGTCCACAGTTCTCCCTCCCTCTCTCCCTTCCTAACAACAGTCTAGAACACCATTCTCCCTGTCCTCTTCCCTGGGTACTGTTTTGTTATTAAAACCATAGGGTTAAAGTAAGAAATGCCATTGACACTGCTTTGTTGTGTTGTTAAACATTGGCAAGGGATTTGGTAAAGCGAGGTACGATGTGATCAAGTTTTCTTAACAAATGCTTCTCAGGCTGAACACTTCGGTTTATCAAGATGTGTGACCCCCCCAGTAATAAGACTTCAGATTTTTCAGGGGTAGAATGTCATTGAAATCACAGAGAGCAGCTTCTGCGTTGTGTAGTTTAGAAGAGTCAACATTTGAACACCCCGTGTGTAAAGTGTTGTTTTTGCATGTGTATCTGTCCTGGGAACAGACACATTAATTTCCTCCTCCTTTCTTACCATTTGATGACAGGGGAAAAGGAGGAATAGGACAAGTGTGTTATTCTGGGGTGTTGTCGTGCGTGCGGTGAGGAGTGTGCTTGGGAAGCCGACTGTGGCCGTCTGCACACACGCTGAGGGGCCACCGTGGCGTGCCCTGGCACCAGTGACGACAGAGCGTTGCTCACTTTTCTTGTGGATTAAAAATGTGCACGCGCACCTTTTTTGACACCAGGTTTGCTGAAGCATCACTGCTGTCTTTTTTGTAATGCTCTTGTGGATGTTTGTGCACAGAGTGGTATCTGTCAGAACTTGAAATGTTCTTGCCCTGCTTTCTTTGAACGGGTGGCACTGGACAAGTTTTAGCACATGTTTACTTGACACGGGGCTGCCTACCGCTGGGAAAGAGAGACTTACTTAAATCTCTAAGTTGATGGGCAGAGACCCATGCCAGTCTACGTGTGCATCCTAAGTGATGACTGAGCTTCCGTTTGGAATCATGGCTCTCTTTTTCTGAGAATAGAAAAGGTGGGACACTGATTATAAGTTTTGAGGATGTTGGAACAATTTACAATGAGATTGGAGACATTTTTTTTTAACTGGTCCATATGAATCTGGTGATTTTGAACTCCATTATTCTTATTTCTGTACTCTCACAAGAAATTGCATAAACCTGTTTCTTTTGGGGGAACTATTTTTATCATTTATGTAGATTTTGTAAATATATATATTGTGACTTCTTGATTTTGTAGTATGGTAAAACCTTAAAAACAGTGCTATTTTTTAGGTCTTTTAAATTCATAAATTAAGGGGTCTACTAGACGACGTGAATAAGGACCATTTCCAAATCTTGTTGTAAGTAGTCTTATTTTTAAATAAATGAGGTATATACAACTACAAATGGATCTGCTTTATTTTCAGGTAAAGGATGAACTTGAGGTTTTTGTGGGGATGGAAGAATTAGTTCTGTTTTTCTGCTTTTCTGATTACAGAAGTTCTGCTTGTAAACAATTAACAAAAATATTGAAATGCTTAATGCAGAAGTGAAAGACTGAATCCAAAATGGTATATTACACATATTCTGCAACTTGCTTTCCTTGCTTAATATATCTTAGGCATCTTTCCATTGCCCATATTTAATGCTACATGGTATTTCTTTGTATGGATATATCATCATTTACCTACATTTCTGATTGAGGGGTATTTGGGTTGATTACAATATTTTACTATTACAAATGATGCTGTGAAAGAATGCTCTCCTACAGTTGTATCCTTGTGAAAACATTTCTTTAAAATGAATTCCTAGAAGTAAAATTGAAGGGTCATAAAGTCAGAATTACCTATTTTTTAATGGGGGAAAAAACCAAACCCCAAACTCAACTTTGGCTGTTTTTTTTTTGCCTTTTAAAATAAGTATTCTTTTCCTGTGTCATAACAAACTACCAACTGAAACTGCCCACCTGTTAGGCTATCTCAGCCTGGGCCTCTCTTTCCCTTTCTAGTTTCAGAGGTGCTTTATCGCTGTAGGGTGTCAGGGGTGGATTAGTGTGGAGTTGTGCAAAGATTGTTGAAATTACTACTTCAGTCTTACTAAGTACAGCAAACTTCTTGCTGGCACAGTTAATTTGAGTATTTATTGCTCAAGTGCTTCACATAGAAGACTAAAATCATGAAAACTCCCAGCACACGTTCAGTGCTGATTTTTGGCTTTTTAAAAAATTCTACACTTGAATCTTGCTAAATGGTCTTCAGCAAGATTGACTAGTCGTAAATGGATCGCTATGGACTGTGGATTGAATTACACTTTTTCTTTAAAGATATTATAGTTTATTATCTCTTAGTGTTGAAGTAGATGTGGGGCACTTTCAGTTTTGCAAATATGTTATTTATATAAATGTGTATATCTTAATTGACAAACATTATATTCTGCTCTCTCTGGCATAAGCAAATAGAGACACTGAATCAAAATATTTTGTTTGTCCCGTTTGCCATAGCCTTTAAATTTAGTTTGTGTCTGTGTTTATGGCTCTTATAACTTAAAAAATTGAGCCAATTTGAAACTCCAGTATTCAACTGGACCTTCATTCATACAGCGATTGGACCTTCATTAATGTGTTGTTTTCATAAAAAAATAATCACCTGCTAAGGCTATGACATTTTTCCAAACAGGATGTAAACTTTCCCCCTTTGAACCAAAAATTTGCCATGAGCAGATGCTTTTCCAAGATTGACCACAAGGAAGCATGTCAAGACCGACTCAGGGTTATACGGGAGATTAAGCTATGCTTTAATGACAGCAGTGGGCTCTCTGGCTCTGTTAATAGTGGATGGCTCGTGTTTCATTTCCCAGGCCTCTGAGCTGTGTTGCGCTGTATTTAGACCTTCCAGGTAAAAGCATGACCTTTCCCAGGAGTCTGACTAGAAACAGTGTCCTTTCATTTATGGTGGGGTTTTAATGTTTCCCCTCCCATATAATTGGGGAACCAAAGAAGAGAGGTTTACCAAATAAACTGAGGTTTGAGACACAGACCTTCCCTGTGCTTTGGTAAGGTGCTGTGAAACCAGCAGACTCCTGTGATAATGCTGATAGGAGGGGCGAGCCTAGAAACTTTCAGTGTCACCCTGAGGACGGTATCCTCCCTCTAAGGCATTCTATTTGCACGATTAAATTACGGGAGCCCTGGTATAGGGTGGCTGTTTCTCAGCTTACAGTGCTTGGGAGGACCGTGCTTCTCATCTTACAGTGCTTAGGAGGACTGGCGTAGGAGTTAGAACTTCAGAGCTCGAGGCTTAGCTCTGTGCTCTGGATCTTACCAACACATTGGGTTAACAGCACTCAAGTGTGCCTGTATTGTAACGTTCTGAGACTGTCACAGTGGTTTGAAATGCTCTGATGTATTCTTTACAACAGAGCCCTCGGATTGTCCTAAGGATGAGCTTTGCTCCGCCTTTGCTGACAGTGGTTTCCAGTGGTGGATCCAGCGTCCTCCGCCATCAGCTGAGAGGCCTAAGCTTCCTTTCCTTAGAAGGCTTGGTAGACTGCTGGGTCCTTTGGGGGCTAAGGCTTCAAGTGAGGGCTGCAGAAACTTCTTTCTTCATCTACTTAGACATTTTTGTGGAGTAAGAGGGTCCCAGGTATAGAAGTGTCTCTTGGCTTATATAATCCCACACTGTGGCATGGATAGTCATTTCTGTTTGCTTCTGAACTCTCAAGCTCCACTTTTAATCTCTGAGACATGGGTTCTGCATCTATACAATGGGGCTGATAGTATTACTTACCACCATGGATTTTTGTAAGGGTTAAATGAGGTGATAGTGTAAGGAATTTAACACTGTAGAGGTACTGGTAGAACTTGCTGAAAAACATTTTTGTGTGTGAAAACATTGCTATGAATGTTTCTTAAGTGAGTCAATTGTGGCGTTAGTGAATTTGTTTACGCCACAAAGCCAGCTAACTAGTACCCAGTTTCCCCTCCCTCTTATTTTTTTGGCTAAAGATTGAACACAGTTGCCATGGTGAGCTAAAATGAGCTTGAGATGGCTATTTTCTTTGGGTTTGAGTGAGTACTGATTTGTGTTTGGAGACTTGCTATGGAATTATTATCATTTGGTTCGGGTGACCACGACCTGAGGTAGTTTAGCAATTCTTTGGGGGTGGGAGGTAGACAGTAGGGGTTGGGGATAAAGGCTGAAAATCCCCATGGCTGGTTCTTCTCTCCAGACTCCAAGGTAGGATTGGGGCAGTTCTCAGATTTGACAAAATTGAAGGAAATCCAGGTCTGCTTTAGATCCTGTTGATGTGACTGGTTCGAGGAGAACGCGCTCTGCCCCTTGGCAGTAATCCAGCTAATGTGAACTTGTACCAGACTCTGGACATCCACTGACACGGTGTAGTTTGCTTGTTGTGTTTGAGGATATTGGCCAAAGATGAAACAGTGAAATATTTGGGAAGGTTTTATTAATATTGAAAGTTCAATTCTTTCACAAAAACGTTACAGCACATTATCTGCTCTAATTACCATAAATGATAAAAAATGATCATCTGAATAAATGAACAAAATACATTAGGTTGTGACATGGGCTTCTGTTACTTTCATTGCTTTGTCCTGTTAACTTCCAGTTAATAACGAGACAGTTTTTGCCCACTAGGGCCATTTTAATAAGGCTTTCGTGATCAGTGTGTTAGCTCAGGACAGTTGGGGTGCGGCAGGATGCTTGTCTTATAGATGGACTGTATTGAAGGTGAGAACCAAGCCATTGGAAATGTAAGCAGTGTCACTTTAAGTAAGTGGATGAGCCAGCATGGGTCAGAGAGATTGGGAATAAAGTTTGCAGTATTTTTATCGAACTTATTAAGAACTAGCAGGAAATTTTCAGCAGGGTGTGGATAATACCTTTTAGCCCAGTTAATGAGCAAATTGTACTTTTTTTGTTTGTTTTGAGGTACCGGGACCAGGGATTGAACCTGGGACCTCCTATGTGGGAAGCTGGTCCTCAACCACTGAGGCACATCAGCTTCCAGGCAAATTGATCTTTGATTTTCAAAAACTGGGCATTAGCCAGAATTGACACCAAGAGTGGACTTTAGCTACAAATGTGTTAGCATCTACAAGTGCATGCAAGCTGAGGTTCTGTGGACTACGGGCTCTTTTGTGGAGCACATATGTGACGTAGAAGCACGTGACTGGTGCACACAGTGTGATAGACACATTCAGTTCATTTATAGGTGCTGTCATGTGTTGTCGTGCTTTAACGTGGTCTTTATTTTACGAATGAATAATCATTTGGTCAAACTATGTTTTACTTGTATTTTCAGTTTCTTTATTTTGACAAAATAAACATTTTAGGCAGTGTTTCTAATGACTTAACAGAGTTGGGTTTTTTTGTTTTTTTTTTTAAGATTTATTTATTTTATTTTATTTATCCCCCCCCCTTGCT
>JAQZBX010018387.1:18211-34787 GCA_029593785.1 Cabassous unicinctus | reverse complement strand
GGGCCTGGCGGCTCACCGGCACACAGAGCGTGGCAGCCCATGCGCGTTCTATATATATATTTTTATTTTACCGCGAGGTCCTGGGGATCGAACCCAGGCCCCTCCATATGGCAGACGGCCACCCAACCATTTGAGCCACATCCACCCCCTAATAAAAATTCTGAACCCACTTTTCAACACTTAGAAAAATAGTGATGTGCTAGCAATTCTGTGGAACAAATAGTGAACTTTTTGATGGGCCTAGGTCAAACCGAAAAAGAACTCAGGGCTAAGATTTTTCAGTTAATTCGGCCATATGCATACTTTTAAAAAAAAATCTAAGTGCCCAACTAAAGTTATAAGAAATGCTTGGGCTCAGTTCCTAATTCACGTTTAATTTCACACAGATAATGGCAAAGTCTTTGTGGCAAATCAAGTGTGTGTTATGATGGGGAAATTTAAATATAAGAGTATCCAGTTAAATGAATAAGCAAAACAATAAATTTACAATAATCCAAATAGAGGATTTAGCCAGCATATCTACACGTTGTCTATGGCCCGTTGACATTAAGATTTATCTTGTCTTTACTTTTTATGTCTATGGAACACTGTCATTCCCTGCAAAATATGAATATCTGTTTAAAATAGACACTATATGTGCTTCCGTGCATACTCATTTATTCTATTTTGTCTTCATTTGAAAGTAGTGTTTATTTCTGTCATTCAAACAATAATCACCTAAACTTAAAATAATGTATTAAAATTTAAAATAAAATTAGCATTATAATGGCTGAAATGTACCTAATTTTATGGATAACTTGTTAATAAAAGAAAGGTTAATATTAATAGTTACAATCATTTCTCCAATCACTCACATTTATTTGGACACTGTAATATTTAGAGCAGGGACCAACAAACTTTTTCTGTAAGGGCCCATATAGTATATATTTTAGATCTTGTGGGACAATGAGCAAAATCTAGGATATTATGTCAATATCCATCTAAAAGAGAGAATATAAATTTCCACAAAATTTTATCCCTGAAATTCAGTAATATTTGAATATTATTATGAACTAATAACATATAACACAATTAATATAATAATTGAGTGTAATTTCTTGCAATATGGGTCTACTAACGAGAAGAAAGGAATTTTTTGGGGGAGGGAGGGGTAACAGTTTGCTTAATTGACATTCAAAGTTAGTGTTCCCCCTCATCAAGGTAGAAACGTGACCTCATTCTCCTACAAAGGAGTCCCTTGCTTCTCAGAAACACAGTGCTCCTCCTTGCTGGGAATGCACCACAATGTGTTGCCTGCCTCTTGGGAACTTATATACTACCCTCATAGCGTCAGATACCTTTTCACTTGGAGAGACAGGATAAGAGCACAGCCTCCTAGGTAAGCCTCTCTGAGTGTAAATTCTGGCTGAACTGGAATTCATTAGTCATGTGATCTTTACTTACTTCAGTTTGCTCATCTAGAAAGTGAATAATAGCACCTACCTCACAGGGTGGTTTTAAAGATTAAAAGAATAAATAAATGCAAAGATTTAGACAGTATATGACACATTTGTAAAACACTTGATATAAATGTTATTCTTCTTTTGGTTTTTAAAAACCATTAAAAAATGTAAAACCATTCTTAGCTTGCAGACCATATAAAAACAAGCAGTAAGCTGGATAAAAACAGACAATAGTCTGCTGAAATGTTCTCTTTCTTTTAAATGATAGGTATCCTTATATGAGAATTGAAATCTAAGAGCCAGAATGGTCCTTAAACTGTGATCAAAACCATCCCACTCATTGTACAGATACAGAAATGAAGACCCAATGGTGAACCAGCTTGCCCTAGGCTATCCAGCTCTTTTTGACAGGTCCGATATTGGATCTTAAGTCTCTGGGACTTCCTGCAATTCCAAGTCATAAAGTGCAGCCTGAGTTGGGTGCTGGGCGCAGCACAGCAGGAGTTGATCTGAGTTAGGACTGGTGAGTTCAGATATTTAAATCTTGCCCAGCTCTAAAAAGGAGGCCTATATTAGTCCTGGCCTCCTGCTTAAGCCATAGCAGTTGTGAGGTTTTAGAAATCACTCCTTGGACTATGAGACTCTGTTGAGAAGATGGGATTTACAATGTAAAAGTCTTCTGCTCCAGGATACAAACTCCCATGAGACCCAAACTCTGATATGTTAGAAAAGTATCTTGTACCTATCTAATTCTGTAATGCTCACACTGAGCACAGAAGAATAGGTTGGTACAAAGTGGATGGTAAGGAACTTTATGTAGTCTTTCTTTTGACTTTGGAAGTAAGGTGGATAGTCATGACCAAGTCTCCCGAACACTCTTGGATCTTGTCCAAAAAACAAAAACTGTGACTTGACTTACAGAGGCAGAGCAGAAGTGAATTAATGTTTGCCAAGTACTTTAAGGTCCTAGAGGAAAGTAATTCTGTCTGCCCAGAGCATTTGGGTTATGTGTTGCAGTTTCAGAATATATTTTAACCAAATAATATTTTACAGGGATAACATAATCAACCAATGAAGTCCCCTTGAATGCTAATTATAGAGAGTTATTGAAATGCACCAACATGATTTATTTTGTCTGAAATATCTTTTATTTTTTCATATGGTATAATTTAGAGAACATCGTACTTCAAAACTCCATTCAAAGTCACCTTGCTCCATTACAAAATCCTGCCCTACTAGAAATATGTTTAAATTAGTGCATGATGCACAGATTTTTACCTTTCAGATGTTTCTGAGCATTTATGACTGAAAAGTTGGCTGGGATAACTGTTTCTAGGAAAACCATTAAAAAGGCAGAGTTTGCCCACACTGTTCTGGGATTTTGCTTTAATAAGAATCCCTTATTTTTGGTAAAGCACATTTACCTTCATTTGAAATAGACAGGATAAATAGACTTGTCTTATAGATGAGGAAACTGACTTTCAGAGAGTTCAGTAATTCACTCAAGGCCCCAGAGATTGTAAGTGCTGGAGTCAGAGCTAACATCAATGTTTTTCTGTCTTTATTCCAATATTTTCATTATAAGATATTGCTCTCACTTTTAGAATCCTTCTTCACCCTAAGAAACTGTTATCCTGAAGTTTGGAGTTCTGTATATCATATTCTGTATATTTCTGTTGATTTACTTTTGTCTACAAGAAATATAAAACCAACTCAAAATGGTTTATAGCTCCTTCCCAATATGGCTTCTGGATGGCTGGCAGTAACAACTGAACTAAATTAGGGAGAAGCAAGAGATGGCTCTCTTTTTTGAATACAGGAAAACTGTCTCAGAAGCTTGGAGCAAACCTCTCCTTTTGTTTTCTTGGTTAGAATTAAGTCACATGCCCATTCTTGAGCCAATCAAGCTCAGCCTTTGAGCTGAGGACAATTCCTGAATCTACACTGATGTTGTAGAGTAGAGAAGGTGTGAAATGAAGATTGGGGTGTGAACTGGAATTCTACTCCCTCCCTAGGGTCATGTAGACCAGATTCTTAAACTTTTAACATTCCCATTCCAGTGAATTTAAGTGCAGCATATCTGAATCCTGTTTGTTTCCTCTGGCTGCTGTGCTTATAAAAGAGAGTGAATTGGAATCCATTAACTGACAGATACTAATCCTTTTGCCAATGCAACACCCTCCCAGTTAAGAAGATGCCTGGACCAAGATGAAGGTAGGAGACAGACTCCCCTGCCTAGATGGAAGGTCATTTTTGCTTAGAAAGCCTTTTCAAGTACCCGACTCAGTGAAAAGTTATCCTTGTCACAAAATAGAAAAAAAGAGAGAAGGATTATTAGCATTATTATTGCATTTAAAAGGTATACCTTTTTGAGTTTGTTTCAGACAAATGTTTGCTTTGGAAGGATGTTTTGTTATAGGTAACGTTCTGTATATTTAAAAGGGTAAGACATTTGGCATCATGGGATCTTTAAGACAACCACAAAATAATGAATTATGCCCGTTATAGTGATTTCAGTATTAATTATAGTTAAATGCAAAAAAGAAATTCCTTCAGTTTAGACAATTGGTAATGGAAGCTGATACATGCTGAAAAGAAACTTAGGTATCTTTTTGAAACTGTTTATAAAGCTATTTTTAAAATGGTATATCTTCGTGGTAGAATATCATTTTTTACTATCAAAATTCGTATGAAGATCAGGATATTTTTTGTAGAATTATGGTAACTAATATTTAATGCCTCATCGGGTACCAAATAATAGCTAGTATTTACTGAGCATTTTAGAATAGCCTCAGATATATTAACTCATAATTCTCATTATACTCTCTAAATTTCTATACTTTACACATGAGGACACTGGGGCTCAGGGAAGTTAAATAACATTGTTAGTAAGTGGTGGGCGCAAGATCCAAACACAAACAATTTGGTCCAAAGCCCTGCTCTTCTCTACAATGCTGTACCACTTGCCAGTTTCTAGTATCTTTCCAAAAACACCACAAAGACTCTTTCCATGCAACACTCCTTACCTCAAGAGTTAATCCACCTGATCATATCCTCATATTTTCTTCCTTCATCTCATAATCTACTTTTCCTGCTTATTTAATAAGAGCCAATATTTGCATGGCATTTGATGGTTTACCAATCATTTTCAAATAGTAGTTTTAATTATTTAAGTGGGTTTTATTCATATCCCCATTTTGCTGATGAAGAAACCGAAGTTCAAAGACGTAAAGTTTCTTGGCCAAGGTCCTTCAGTTTAGAGGAGGTAGTGACAAGATTGGACCCAAATCTTTTTTTTTTTTTCCCTATTATGTGATAATGCCTCTACTCCAGCATCAACATATATTGTTCAATAGAGAAGAGAACTGTCTTCTGGACTATCATGGTGAGAAGGAATTGAATAGAAAAAATATCACAGAAATTTGAAATCAAAGGAAGCTATTACTGGAAGGTAGTTCATGTTGTCCAATGGTTTTCATACCGGACTCCCTGGAGCCCTGGGCTGCCTTCAGGCACCTTCAGTGGTTAATGGGAGAGAAGGAGCTGGAGAGCCTTCAGGCTTCCCATCAGTCAGAGCAGATTCACTTTCATCTCTTTTACACATTGAACATTCACTACATATTCTTTTAGACACAATATTTTACGGCTTAGAAAAAGGTTAAAAACTACTGCTAAAACAAACAAGCAAAAGAAAAATAGAAAGAAAAAAATTCCTGCTATATACCAAACTTCAGACAGGGTAAATAATAATGTTCCCAAGGTCACATAGCTCAGAGCAGCATAGAAACAACAAGGCCTGCAACCCAGAAGGCTCTCTACTCTCTTCCCAGAGCTCTTTCTACTACACCATGATAAATGCTACCTTTCTGAGGAAAAAAGTAGTTTAAAAGCCCATTTCAGAAATGATAACTGGAAGCCAGAAACAAAATCTTAAAAAAAATAAAAATAAAGCTGACCAAGTGCTGTACTGAGGTATGAGAAGACCATTTTAACCTACACAAGCACTAATTCAGGTTTTCATTTTGCATGATTTAAGCTTTTTTCTTTCTCATGCCCAGGTATAACTCTCTCTTTGGGAAACTCACTGTAGACAATTATCCACTCAGGGAAGTAAATAAGGCTCCTTTAATGGTACTCCTTGCCATGCTATACAGAAAAATAAATGAGACTTTGTTTTAAAAACAAATTACCAAAGATATGAAAACATGGTCATATATATCCTTGCGTAAATGAAAAAAATACTTATGGATAATAAGCTTTGAAAATGGAAATGAAAAATTATTTATAACAATATAATATAATTAAACACTTGATTAACCGGAATACTCAGTGCTATGGATTGAATCATGTCTCCAAAGCATGTTCAAATCCTAAACCCTGGACCTGTGGATGTGAACTCACTTGTAAATAGGATCTCTGAAGAGCCTATTTAGATGAGGACAAACTGAAACAGGGTGGGCCTTAATCCAATATGACAGGAGTCCTTATAAGTAGAGGAAATTGGAAGACAGGAGGAGGCAGATGGCCATGTGACATAGGCAAAAATTGAGGTATAGATTGCCAGCAAGACACCACCAGAATGCTACAGACTCCAGAGACTGTATGACCTGTTGAGACCTTGATTTTAGATTTTCTAACCTCCAAAACTGTGAGAGAATAAATACCTATTGTTTAAGCTAATCAGTCTGTAGTACTTTGTTATAGCAGCCCAAGCAAATTAAGACACTCAGGTAATGGATGGGTATATCAATGTAATTTTCTAGGAAATGTAAACAATCTAAAAGTTATGATTTTAGCCAGGACTAAAAATTTTTTAATGTAATTTTACTCATTCTTTAAAAACTGTAATACTTGTAGATAATTTGATCATTTAGAATATTACAGTGCTCTGGATCATCAGTCTGAATATGAATTTCATTATGCTCGATAAAGGTGAAGGAAATAGAATTTAATGAAGCTTCCTTTAAAAAGATTTTTTAAAAATTAAATATTCTTAAATGTTTCTTTTTTAAAATTTCAATCACTTACTTCTGGCCATGACAGAGAAACTGATACTTGAATTGCTCTTCCACTATAAACAACTAGAAAACTGGACAAAATATACTGGATAACTGTTTTTAGACATTGAATAACAGGCAGAGAAAAACTGTTGATCCCTAAGAAATGCGAAAAAAACGTAAGGAAGTGATCCCTACAAGTCCCCTAAATTTCTGCCTAGATGCACTTTCTATACTGTAGTAAAAGGAAGGGGAACCCAAACAGATCACAGAGGTGTCACTGAGTTGTGGAGTCAGAGATCAGCATTCAGGGAGGCTGAAGCAGTTAAAATTTGTGAGGCAGAGTACTGAAGAGGAGGGAGTTACCCTTCTGGTATAGGAGTCCACTTGGCTTGAATACTAAGCTGCATGTACATATGATGAAATCCTATGATGCTAAGCAAAGAACTATAGGAACTATAAAACAAACAATTCCTAGACCTCAAACAAGGCTGGAAATGTTCAAGTTAGACTAGATTAATAGAGAAATTTCTTGGAACATCTAAAGCATTCAGTCATGATCCTAGAGGGTTGAGTCCTTAATGGTAGGGAAGCTAAACCAACTTAGGAATAAGTCTTGAAACAATTAAGCTGATCTATGTAACTGAACTACCTATTAAACAAAATCCAGCACACTCATAAAGAAGAAAACAAAATTCAGACCCTCAATAAAGTAACATTTATAATGTCCGGCATCCAATCAAAACTTACTCACTCTGCACAGAAGCAGAAAAATATGACCCATAGCCAGAGGAAATATCAGTCCATTGAAATAGACTTAGAAGTAACAAAGACAATGGAATTAGAAAACAAGAACTTTAAAATGGCTATTATGAATATGCTCAAGGATTTAACAGAAAATGTAAACATAATGAGGATAAAAATGGATGATTTAAAAGCAGAAAACTTGAGAAGAAAAGTAAATTTATTTTTATTGAGAAACTCACTGGATGGGCTTACCAACAAATTAAGCACTGATAAGAAGAGACTAATGAGGCTGAAGATATAGTAATAGAAACTATATGAATCAAAGCACACAGAGAAAAAAATGCTGACAAATTTTGAACAGTCGCTAATGATCTCTGGGACAAAGAATCTAACATATGTGAAACTGGAATTCCAAAAAGGAGTAAGGGTGAACAGATAAAAGTTAAAGAAATAATGACCCCAAATTTTACAAATATGATAAAAAACATAAATTCTCAGATTCAATAAGCTCCAGTGAATATCAAGAAGATAATTATAAAGAAATACACACAAAGACATTACAATAGAATTATGAAAAACCAATGATAAAATAGAAGTCTTTATAAAATCTGGAGAAATAATTCGCATTATATACAAAGGAACAAAGATAAAATCACTGCTGACATTTCATTAGAAATAATGTAAGCCAGACCACAATGGAACAATATAATTGTAGTTCTGAAAGGAAAAAACCTGTCAACATAAACTTCTACTTATAACAAAAATATTCATCAGAAATAAAGGTGAAATAAAAATATTTCAGATAAAATGTAAGAGAATTCATTGCCAGTGGACCTGAAACTATATAAAATATGTTAAGTTTCCCAAATGGAAGAAAAGTGATATGTCAACTTGGATCTATAAAAAAAGAATTAAGGGGGTTAGACCCAGGGCTGAGGCAGTCCTCTCCACTCCCATCTCAATAGATTATTCCCAGTGTGGCAGCAGTGGCAATTGTGTGTGTGTGTTGCGGGGGGTGGGGGTAGTGTCTCGTCATGCTGGTGCTGGAGATGATGTCATTTCCAGTTACAATGTAGGGATCACAGCCAACACAGCCACCAAAGAAACACTATGGCATTATCTGTCTATCAGCTTAGCATCTCCCAAGGAGACTGACTGCTTACTTACACAGAAATTGATGAAGACTCTGAAGGCTTTGGGGATTTTTGAAGAGAAATTGCATTGCAGGGTTTTAATTTTGGGAAAATTAACCTGGTTAAAGAGTGGGTATGAGAAATCAGTAAAAGCAAGAATCTCCCACAATTTGTAACTGAAAATGTTGGAGGAAAAATTTTCACATTCAGATCACACAGATTAGGAGTACATACAAATGACTATTAGGGTGATGTTGGCTTCATAAAATGAGTTTGGTAGCATTCCCTTCTGTTCTATTTTTTGGAAGAGTTTGAGCAAGATTGAATGATTGGTAGAATTCATCTGTGAAAGTCCTGGGCTTTTCATCTTTGGGAGGTTTTTGATGACTATTTCAATCTCCTTACTTGTGATTGGTTTGTTGAGGTCTTCTATTTCTTCTAGGATCAGTGTAGGTTGTACATATGTTTCGAGGAATTTTTCCATTTTCTGGTGTACAATTGTTCATGGTATCCTCTTTTTTTTAAAAAGATTTATTTTATTTATTTATTTCTACCTCCCCCCCCCATTGTTTGTGCTCACTGTCTGCTCTCTGTGTCTGTTCATTGTATGCTTTCTATGTCTGCTCATCTTTTATTTAGGAGGCACAAAGAACCAAACCTGGGACCTCCCATGTGGGAGGGAGGTACCCAGTCACTTGAACCACATTCTCTCCTTCCTTGTTGTGTCTATCATTGTGTTTCCTCATTGTGTCATCTTGTTGCATCATCTTGTTGCATCAGCTTGCCATGCCAACCCATCATGTCAGCTGAAATCAGGACCTCCCATGTGGTAGGCAGTCACACAACTGCTTGAGCCACATCTGCTTCCCCATGGTATCTTCTTAGGATCTCTTTTATTCCTGTGGGGTCAGTAGTAATGTCCCCATTTTCATTTCTGGTTTTATTTAGTTGCATCTTCTTTCTTTTTTCTTTGTCAGTCTAGCTAAGTGTTTGTCAATTTTGTTGATCTCAAAGAGCCAACTTTTGATTCTGTTTATTCTCTGTAATTTTTTTTTTAAATTTTAATCTTTTTTGGATAAGAATCTTTTGAAAAAAAATTTTTTTTCACATGTGAGTTAGAGATTTACTAACCGAAATTTCTGGGTACCATTTTTTTTTTACATAAATGATACATCAAAATTAAAGGGGATTCCCAAATACCCTGCCTTTCCCCCTCCCACACTTTCTCCCATTAACAACATCTTTCATTAGTGTGGTACATTTGTTACAATTGATGAACATATATTGAAGCATTGCTACTAACCATGGACTATAGTTTACACTTTGTCCCATACAATTTTATAGGTTTTGACAAAATGTATAATAACCTGTATCCTTCATTGCAATGTTGTGCAGGACAATTCCAATGTCCCAGAGATGCCCCCATGTTGTAACTATTCTTCCTTCACCCTCCCACTGCCTTTGTATCAATGATACAAGTTCTTCCATTGCTAGAATAAGTCTACTTTAGTTCATAGTTGCACTCCCCCCTTATGTTTGTTCATTCCTCAATCTTGAGCATTTTGGGATGGTGATGACCACTCTGTTTCTGATTGAGAGGGGGCTTAGATCCCATGGGGCAGATGGATGGAACTGTCTTGCTTGCAGTTATATATACTCTCTGTTTTGGGGGATGGGTGTTGTCCATCAGCATCCTTTTGTTAGTTGTCCTGGATGTGTCCAATGAACCGGAGAGCAGGTGTTGCAACTCTGCTGTGATTCAGGGCTCAACCAGCATATGAACAGACCAAAGATTTAAGTCTCTGGACATATATTTAACAAGTATCATGCTAATTATAAGTTCAAATAAAAGGGGCAGAAGAGTTATGTGTAGGGAAATTATAAATGAGTTTAACTCTGTTACATTGGGGAGCATGTATTCCAAAGTAAGGCCCCCTGGAAGGGTGCTGAATTCCTGAGATTGTCTTCCCTGCCTATAGTGTCTGGATGTCTCTAGAGCCCTCAGGAGCCCCACTGTTTGAAGCAATGTTTACAGTGGCAGTCAATGAGATCCTGCTAAGACGTGTATAACCATAACCTCTGGAATGACCTCTCGACTCACTTTGAAAGCTCTTAGCCATAAAAACTCATTTGTATTTAATATTTCCCGCTTTTGGTCAAGGTCTTTTTCCAAATACATCAGTAGTTGGTGCTTCATAATAATTCCTCCATGCCAGGAAGCGCATCCCTGGGAGTCATGTCCCACACAAGGCGGAAGATAGTGTGTTCATATGCTGAATTCGGCTTAGAGAGAGGCCACATTTGAGCAACAAGGAGACTTTCAGGAGGTAACTCTTAGGCAATATATAATACTAGGTTAAGTTTCAATTTCACAAGAAAAGGTTCATAAGTACAACCATCAATATCAAGGGACTGGCATAACGGTCTGTCCTTCACTAGGCACTGCCCATGTACTTGGAGAATTCTTGCTGCTCTATTAGAGAATGTAGCAGGACTCCCAAGTATGGGAATTTAATATTCTTTCAGTTATTGTTTGGGTCTCCAGTCACTGAGACAGGGCCCCATGACTGCTTGAACATATTCCTATACCATAGAGGCATGCCCCAGGTGCACACCCCTCCCCCACATACATACAAGTGGTGCTCAATAAGACTAAGTACCCATTTCTCATCAGAAACCATGGAGACAAGAAGGCAGTGGTATGATGTATTTAAGGTACTGTAAGAGAAAAACCGCTAGCCAAGAATTCTTTATCCAGCAAAACTGAGGGTGAGTTTAAGGTCTTCACAGATAAACACAAACTGAAAGAGTATGTCACCAAGAGACCAGATTTACCAGAGATACTAAAGGGAGTGCTGCAACCTGAAAGGAAAAGACAAGAGAGGCCTGGAAAAGAGTGTAGACATGAAGATTATTAGTAAGGGTAACAAAAAGGGTAAAAAAACATAATAGTAAGATAGTTCAGTAGAAAGCCAAAAGTTATAATGGATGAAGAAATGCCTTTACAGTAATAACATTGAATCTTAATGGATTGAACTTCCCAATCAAAAGACACAGACTGATAGAATGGATAAAAAAGAATATCAACCATCTATTTGCTGTCTATAAGGGACTCACTTTACATGCAAGGACACAATTAGGCTGAAAGTAAAAGGTTGGGAAAAGATATTCCATGCAAACAGTAATCAAAATAAAATCTGAAGTAGCAATACTAATATTAGACAAAATAGACTTTAAATACAAAACTGCTATAAGAGATGATGAATGACATTACATGTTCATAAAAGGAAAAATTCACCAAGAAGAAATAGCAATAATAAATATTTATGCACTTAACCAGGGTGCCCCAAAATACATGAGGCATGCACTTGCAAAACTGAAGAGAGAAATAAATGTCTCTACAATAATAGTTGGAGAATTCAATACTCTCCATCTTTGGATAGAATAAATGGACAAAGAATCATTAAGGAAACAGAGAACTTGAATAATATCATAAATGAAATAGCCCTCACCAACATATATAGAACATTGTACTCCCAAACAGCAGGATATACATTCTTTTCAAGTGCTCATAGATCTTTCTCCAGGATAGACCATATGTTGGGTCACAAAGCAGATGCCAACAAATTTTAAAAGACTGAAATTATACAAAGCACTATCTCTGATCATAATGGAATGAAACTGGAAATCAGCAACAGGTGGAAAAATGGAAGACTTACAAATATATGGAGATTCAACAACACACTATTAAACAATCAATGGGTCAAAGAAGAAATCACTAGAGAAATCAGTAAATATCTCTACGTGAATGAAAATGAGAACACAACATATCAAAACCTATGGGATGCAGGGAAGGCAGTGCTGAGAGGGAAATTTATAGCCCTCAACATTTACATTAAAAAAGAAGAAAGAGCTAAAATCGAAGACCTAACTGAGCATCTGCAGGAACTAGAAAAAGAACAGTAAACTAATCCCAAAATAAGCAGAAGGAAAGAAATAACAAAGATTAGAGCAGAAAAAAATGAAATTGAGAATAATAACAACAACAACAAAATTAGATTTATCCCTGTTGTCCCGTGTGTTAAGACTGCATTCCTTTTTACAGCTGAGTAATATTCCTTCCCAGCTCTGGTTTCCCAGTCAAAACAGGCTCAGGGGACCTATGAAGGGAGTGTATATTGATTGCAATGTGCTCTGGAGAAGAGACCCTAAAGGCCTCTGTATTAGTCAGGGTTCTCTCGGGAAACAGAATCAACAGGAGATACCTGTCAATAATGTGAGATTTTATAAGAGTCTCTCACGTGACCATAAGGATGCACAAGTCCAGGTTCCGCAGGCAGGCTTCAAACCAGGGACTCCCATGAAAGTCTAATGAAAGGTCCTTGATGAGTTTCTGGGAGAAGTTGGCTGTCCAAAGACAAGCTGGGAAATTCTCTCTGAATGTTGAAATCACTTCTCCTTTTAAGGCATTCAACTGATTGGATAAAAGCATCACCCATTGCTAATGCAATCTCCCTGATTGATGCAGATGTAATCAGCCATCCATGCAGTAAACCCACTGGTGATTGAAGTCCATAAATGCTCTTGTGTTACAATTAGCCCAGTGCTTGCTGGACCTAACACCTGGACACAATTACCTGGCCAAGTTGACACATTAGCCTAACCATCACAGCCTCCAATCTTCTCTTTGATGTCTCTCCCAATCTAGGCTTTCCTAAAGTACCCAGTTTTTCCATGCTGCCCTAAGGTTATTCTATGCCTTCAGTTCTCAGCTGACTTAGTTCCTGCTGGGGGTGTGGTTGAGGCTGAGGCAGCCAGCCTACCCGGGATGAAACTTGCACAGCTCCCAGCCCCTGAGTTCTGAGTTGTCTGATCTACAGCCATCCCCTATGTTGCCCTGCCCCCTAAGTGGGCAGGGTGACTCTGCTGGCACTGTCTTGAAAGAGAGTGATCAGATGGCTCTTGGCTCCTCTCCTTCCTGAGGCACCTTGGGGATGAGAGTGCAGCAGTTGTTCAAAGTGGGCAGGGTGAATCTACCCATATTGCCCACAGAGAGTGCATACTTCCCCTCCTTCCAGGGGGTATTGGGGCTGAGTGTGCAATGGCCCTTTTAAGGTGGATGGGGTGAATCTGTCTGCGCTGCCCAAGAGAGAATGTGCACTTCCTCTCTGTCCAGGGGCACGGAGTGTGCAGTAGCCCCTCAAAGTGGGTGGGGTGAATCTGCCAGCACTGCCCATGAGAGAGTGCATGCTTCCTCTCCTTCCAGGGGGTGCTGGGGTCCAGTGTGAATCTGTCTGCTTTGCCCTGAGAAGTGTTCAACTGTACCCGATTTCCACTCCTGCTGGGTGTGGGAGCCTAAGCAGAGGCTTTCCAAACTGGGCACACTGGATCTGATCCCTACCATCCTGGGCCAGGACGTGTGTGTTTTCAATCACTCCTGCTTCCTTCCACTCCTGCCAGGGGTGGAGACAGCACAAATGCTGCAGGCTTCTTTGTGGCTTGGGTAGGTTTAAACCCCAACTCTGCTCAAGATTAGAATCCAGCTAGCGAATTTGCCAATCAACAGCTGTAGTTGGTGCCAGGCCACTACCCCTCACCTGCTTTTGGGAAAGAGAACTGCTTTCAGCCAGGGAGTGGGTCCAGAGGCAGCCGGCCTCTCCAGTGGGGGTTGGGCAACAGCCTCTGCAGCTTAGAGGAATCTACTCATGAATTTTCACCACAGATTGTCAGTCTCCTCTTCTTGTTTTTCCCTGGGTGGTACAGTGTTCTTCTGATCTCCAGAGTCCCCCAAACAGTTGATCCAGACAGATCCAGGCTGATTATTAGTTGCCCTGTGGGAGGAGCTGACTGTTGGTGCTTCCTACTCTGTCGCCATCCTGAGTTTTCTGTGTATAAAAGTCTATTGAAAAAGCATTTGTACCAGTTATCAAACTGTGTTTTCATGGGATAGAGATTGATATTTTGTTTGCAAGATTAGCACTGCAGACTATTCCAGAAAACTTGGATCTACGAGATGATAGCTTGCATAAAAATTTAGATAAAGATGCATAAGAAGTCTTAAAGACCACAACATCTATCCCAATATATTAGGTTTCCTTGGATGTATTTCCTGGGCTATGCTAGTAGCAAGAACTTGCCAGCTTTATCCAAATGCCATAGCATCAACTCTTGAACATAAATTTTTCTTGGTATTTTCTAAATGGGAATGGCCAAATCCAGTGCTTTTGCAACAGCCTGAAGAATGCAATCTTAATTTGCCTGAATGGGGACCAAAGGTGAGCCCCAGTGATAAGTACCATCTTCTGCCTATAATTCCACCAGCATACACAGCAGAACTCCACATACAATGTGTCCATTTCAACACGGATAGTCATGGTTGAGGAGTTTAAACAAGGACTTGCTATCACAGATGAAAATTTTGCTGAGTAAATTTTCCAAACTTTTTGAGGCTCCAAATTTCATTCAAGTGTACAAGCATTATATTGTACTTCTAGCAAGTGTATCACCAGCAAAACAATGCCTAGAATGGGTGGGCTTGGTGGAAAAAAAAATCCGAATCCTGGATGGAAGCTTGGAGATGAATGAATTTATTACACTGGCTCATGTGAATCCTCAGTCATTTCCAGTACCCAAAGAAAATCTTGAAAAGGAAGAATTTTATACAATGTAGATAATTCGGTTAATGTTTTTAAAAAAACAACAACAGAAAACTCTGAAAACCTCAATATTGATCTTACCTAGAATGTTCAGTCATTCATAGGTACAGTTTATAGGTAAACAATAAACAGCAAGGTGTTTGAGGTGGATATGAAAATTACTGCAATGCATGTTAAAAAGAAAGCAATCCCATCAACTACTACCTAATGATGTGCTTCAGAAAAGGAAAAAACATTCAACAGAAGGGGTCAGATTGACAGCCCTGAATGACAGTATCCGCTACTTGTCTCTATGGACATTGATAACAGCATGACTGTGCCTTCACCTGCTAGTGTTCTGAAGACCAGTCCATTGACTATTTCTGGCAGCTCTCAGGGCAGAAACAGTCCTGCTCCAGCTGTAACAGCAGTATCTGTGACCAACATACAAGCTACTGACATTTCTGTGCCACAAGTAAATTTCAGTGAAAGCTCAGGGGGTACCTCGAGTGAAAGCATTCCTCAAACTGCCACACAACCAGCCATTTCTCTACCACCGAGGCATGTGGTCTCCAAAGTTATTTCTTCAACACGTCTGGTAAACCAGCCATCTAGACCTTCACGAAATGCAGCAACAAAAATACGTAATCCTATAGTAGGAGTCAAGAGGACATCTTCACTTCATAAGAGTCTCAAGAAAACCAAAACAGAAGAGGAACAACTTGATACAGAGACAAGCACAACTCAATCAGAAACTCTTCAGACAGCAGCTTCTCTGTTGGCCTCTCAGAAAACATCCAGTACAGATCTTTTTGATTTCCCTGCTCTTCCTGCAAATCCTATTCCTGTTATCAAGAATTCAATAAAACTGAGATTGAATTGGTAAAAACAACCTTAGGGGTCCATAAACAGTATCTGCCAACTCAACCTGTTGTCTTCAAATGCTAAAAAAAAAAAAAAAAAGAGAGAGAGAGAGAGAGAAAATGGAGGGTACAATACTAGACACGACTGAAAATGGATTTAGTTTTGTGTGTGTATGACCTACCTTACTGGGCTAATCAGCACTTGATTGGAAGTCCAGGTTAGTATGAGAAGCCAGGAGTACTATTATTAATGTGTTAGCAACCATTACATTAACTATTTCAAAGGCTTACTGTCTTAAAAAAACACCTCAAGCTATATTTGTATCCATAATTGACATCTGGATTGGGTTTATGTTTGATGCATTGTTTGGAAAATTTGCAGTACAAACTGGCATAAAAATTCCTTATTTTGATGATGCAATTTTATGTATTTTTTGTTAGAAAGTAGAACTAATTTTAGATTTCCAGCTTGATGGATTTTCATTTGTTTTTCCTGAGGAATTTTCCTTACCATTAGTCTTCAAATAGACTTCAGAAAAAAGATAAGAGTACACCTAGTTCAGTACCTGTGAGGTTAGGCATAACCCTTAAAAATGAAATGTTAACTCTGGGATATATATTTGACATTGAAAGAATAATTAGGAAATACTTGGTTTTGATAGGGTCATGATTAAGAAATGATATATTGGCTTAATTTATAGAATTATTTTGTATTGCATACACATCAGTGATTAAACATTAAATATTTTCTTTGAGCTT
>JAQZBX010018387.1:0-18111 GCA_029593785.1 Cabassous unicinctus | reverse complement strand
CTCCTGTCTATAGTAAAGTTATTTTCAATTTTAAATTGACTCCTTTCTTTAAAGAAAAATATTTCCTCATAATTAAGCAGCAGAACATCCATCTCTAGTAAGTAGGAGGGATGCCAGATGTTGATAAACTTACTCTTTCTTAATCTGAACAAAGCAAACGTAACAGGTATTTCTGATGAGCATGTTTTATGAATCCTCCATTGTGCTCCATTCTATCACATGTGCATTTTTCATGTTAAACTGCAATTACTTAAACTCTTCCCCATCCTTCTAAATTAATTTTCTAGAGTTAGAGTGTAGTCTTTACCCCCTAGGCTGTGCATTAATTGAGGCTTTTCACCATTACTTTATGATGTCTAGTATGCAATAGTTCTACTTCCCACGTCTTTGCTTTGCTCGGTCACCTTGGCCTCCTTCCCACCACCTAAGAAAAAGATGGTCATACTAACAGATGACTTGTCTAGTGACAAGGTGTCTGTATGTTGTGTGTAGCTTAAGAGTTAGATTGAAATTTCCAGGCACAGATTTAGTCTTGTCATTTTGTTTACACATTGGGAAAAAAATTCCATTTATTTAATGTTTCATGTAACTGCACCCAAGTTTTGCCAAACTGGAAACATGGACCTTTTTTTAAAAAATTCTTTTATTGTGTAGTGACTTTTTAATTCTGGTTTTCATAACCTGGAAATCAGATTGTTACTTTCTTTTTTTTTTTGATTTGTATTTTAGACTGTTGCTTTCACATGATGTACATCGT
This sequence comes from Cabassous unicinctus, assembly GCA_029593785.1. Classification (NCBI taxonomy): domain Eukaryota; kingdom Metazoa; phylum Chordata; class Mammalia; order Cingulata; family Chlamyphoridae; genus Cabassous; species Cabassous unicinctus. The sequence goes on along the minus strand of JAQZBX010018387.1, from coordinate 17,354 downwards.
GTCCCATGACTGGAGTTTGCTTTGTTTTATAGTATCTGTGTTCCTTGTATTTTTCAAGTTATTTTGTAAATAAATGATGTGTTTTTCCTTTGAAAATACAATAAAACAACAACAGCAAAACAACAACAAAGGAATTAAGAGCCCTGGAAATGACAACTATGCAGGAAGACAAAAAATGACTTATGTTTTCTTTAAATAACTACTTTAAAGGAAACTGACTATTTAGATCAAGACCAATAGCAGCTTTGTGGGATTTATAAAATATGTAAAAAGTAAAATGTATGGCAACAATAGCACAAAGAACTGTAACTCTTGTACATTGCAAGTGTGAATGTAAAATGGTACAATGACTTTGAAAATCTGTTTGGCAGTATCTTATAATTTAAACATACATTTTCCATATGACCCAGGAATTCTGCTTCTTATTATTTATTCAAGGGAAATGACAACATATGCTGTTTATAGAAGTATGTACAAAAGAGTACATACTGTAAATTTTATTTATATGAAATTCAAAAGCAGACAAAGCTATTCTATATTGATAGAAATCAGATCAGAGTTTGCATGGGGTCAGAGTTTGTAACACATTAACTATAAAGAAACATGGGAAAAGTTTTGGAGTGATGAAAATATTGTATATTTTAATTGTTATCATAGTTACATGGGTATATACATTTGTCAAAACTCAACAAACTATACAGTTTTTTAAAAAGTGCCTTTTAATGGCACGAGAGTGATACTCAATAGAGTTTCTTTTAAAAGAAAAATACAAAAATAAAATAAAAGAAAAGTCATTCATTTCTATTTAAACCCATGAACCATTTTCCTTAGAAGAAGTTAGTACCATAAAATAATTGATAACAAAACTTTGCCTTTAGGTTAAGTGAAAAATTCTGGGAAATCTGAAATACTCTTGTCATTTTCATTAATGAATTTCATGCTAAACATTCTGTTTTTCCTCCTTGAGTGATATTTAATTAATTTTATTTTTCATTCATTCACTCTTTGAACAGTTTGAAAAAGGCAGTACAATACAAGCTTTGGATTCAGCAGACCTGAATTCTAATCTTGGTTATTTATTAGTTGTTTGGCCTTGGGCACATCAATCTTACTTTTTTTGTTACACACTATACAGTCAATAAATATCAGTATTAAGAGATGTTGGCAGTAAACAAAGCCTCAAGCAGGGGTGCTCCTGAAGGCTCTAGAGCCATCTGGACACTATAGGCAGGGCACGCAACCCCAGGAAATTGGCGCTCAATTGGTGGGCCTTATCTTAGAATATATGTTAACCTATTTCCCCAATGTAACAGAGTTAGACTCATTTATAATTTCCCTACACATGGTTTTTCTGCCCCTTTTATTTGAACCTATAATTAGCACTATAACCATTAAGTGTATGTCCCAGAGACTTAAATCTTTGGTCTGTTCATATGCTGGTTGAGCCCTGAATCTCAGCAGAGTTGCAGCCGACCCTACTCTCCAGTTCATTGGACTCACCCAGGACAACTAACAAAAGGATGATGGTGAACAATATCCATCTCAAAAATAGAGAGTGTCTACAACTGCAAGCAAGAGAGTTCCATCCATCTGCCCCATGGGATCCAAGCCCTCTCTCAATCGGAAGCAGAGCAGGCATCACCATTCCCAAATGGTCAAGATTGAAGAATGAACAAACACAAGAGAGGAATGCAACCATGGACCAAAGTAGACTTATTCCTATTCTAGTAACGGAAGAACAAGGACTTGTAACATTGATATAAAGATAGTGGTTATCAGAGGTTCTGAGGGCAGGAGGTGAGAAGAGGTGTAACAGGAGGGTATTTTGGGGGCATTAGAATTGTCCTGCATGACATTGCATTGATGGATACAGGCCATTATACATTTTGTCAAAACCTATATAATTGTACTGTGCAAAGTGTAAACCATAATGTAAACTATATGTAGCAAGACTTCAATATTTGTTCATCAATTGTAACAAAGGTACTACACAAATGAAAGAAGTTATTAATAGGGGAAAATGTGAGCAGGGAAGAGGGTAAGGCATATGGGAATCCCCTATATTTTTTATGTAACTTTCCTGCAATCTAAAACTTCTTTAAAAATAAAGTTAAAAAAAAAAAAAGAGGTGTTGGCTACCTGCTTGCTACCCCAAACTGTTAATCAGAAAGACAGACACTTGTTATCATTTCCAGGGGAGGGGTCTCATCTCCTGGAGGGTAGCAAAGAGCATAGCAATGTCTGCCACCAGGAACAGCAGTCGTTGGGTCCCAATCCACTTCACTGTTTGCAGGGGTTGAGGTTGCTAGCAAAAGCACTACTCACACAAACTGTGGATGGAAAAGTATGTACTCCTGTAGAGAAGAGAGACAAAGCAAGGCCAGCCTCATTAGTGGGCGTCGGTCCCCCATGGCCAGCGGATTCCAGTCATGCTGACTCAGGGAGATGGTCAATTCACAGCGCCCCTCTGTGCTTTGCTATAGTGGAGGAGCTCTACTCCCTCCCTTCCAGGAACAGATAGGCCAGTGGCAGTGAGCCATGTGTAAAATAGACATACTTTAGCTAGACCTACTCCCGTGAATGTTTGCATATGCTCAGGGTAAAAGGGGAAGGAATGTGCCTGCAGTCCCTTATCTGCCAGAGGATGTGTTTTACCTCAAGGCACTCCTGAAAAGGGAGTCAACACACTTTTATCATCCTGTGCTGGGAGCCAGGCTAACACAGTCCCACACACAGGGTTTATATGTAGGTCATAGGGAAAAGTGGCAGGCGTGGACCATCCCATACCACAATAGGCTATAAAGAGAAGACACAGTCTCTGCCTTCAAGAAGTTTACAACTGGGGGAACGGATGTAGCTCAAATGGTTGAGCGCCTGCTTCCAAGGTACAAGGTCCTGGGTTCATTCCCCAGTACCTCCTAAAAAAAAAAAAAGAAAGAAAAAAAAAATGCTTATACATGGTGGAGAGTCAGAAAAACAACCAATTGTGACATACCTTTGTCACTGACAGGATGGAGGAAGGTACGTGGGTAATGGACATCCAGTGAAGGGCCCTTTTAGTATGCAAAGGTTATTTGGAGTTTTCAGTAAAGAAGTTCGAATTAAACTCAGAGTCAAAGAATTCTTAAGAATTTACTTGGTTGAGAAGCAGGCAGAGGCTATTTTAGGTATAGGAAACCCAAGTACAAATGTAGCAAGACTTGAGAAACCTAGGATTTTTATATTGTAAGGATATAAAATGTAAGGGTTATGGTTATTGGTGGAAGCTGTGGAAGATGAAGCAGGTCTGCTAAGCACATACCAGATCATGGATGATAGCGCATGCCATCTAATTGAGGGCTCTAGAGGATTGGGTGCTAATTAATGGAAGTTTTGCTGCTTTATCTGGATGTAGAGATCACCGTGCCAGAATTACAACCTTACCAACATGCTAGGATATTTTTCCTTTGTGTAAATCTATAGTGCTGGTAAAGAGGTTCTGCAATATTGTTTAAGGTTTTAGTTGTAGTTAATTTTTTATGACTTATTTAAGATGATACTAATATTTTATCAATACATCTACCCTGGTTTTAAATTTGTGTTTTTCAGAATTTTCTGATTTTTAGACTTTTCCAGTTTTTTCCTCCAATGAGAATGTAGTCCACCAATTTTTAAATTATAGGTGATGGGAAAAATGTGATTTCATGAATTACAATCTAATTTACAAACAATGTTGATATTTAACAAAATGACACCTTTGAAATGCCTTACGATTACTGCTTCCTCCTGTTTTTTGGCCCACATACTTTGAAACTCAGTGGACTATACAAGAAGTTCAAATAAGCTCATTCCCATTTGATGTCTCAAATAAAAAATAAGTTTACAACTCTGATTTAAGATAAAGCTCAGGAGACCAAGAATTGACTGATCAGGGCTATATCTAGAGACAAATAATATTGATCAGTCAAAATTTAGTCCATGAAATAAAATATTCTTTCTGTATTTCAAACAGCAAGAGATTTAATATAGGGTATTAAGTTGTATCAGTCAAGGTTTGCCAGAGAAAAAGAACAAGTAGGAGATGTGTCTATTTCAAGGACTTTCTTCACGTGATTGTGGGGGCTGACAAGTCTGAAATCCACAGGACAGTTGGGCAGGAGTAGATGCCCCAATCCTGAGGTAGAATTTCTTCTTTCTCAGGGAAATCTCAGTTTTGCTTTTCAGGCCTTTCAAATGATTGGATGAGGCCCAGAAGCTGACCACGCGTACAAAGTACCTTCACAGCAACACCTCAATTAGTGTTTGATTGAATAATCTGGTACTATAGCCTTGTCAAGATGACATATAAAATACAAAACTACCACATAGCTACTTATAAAACTGTTGAAAAGCTGAAGGAGTGGGAGCCAGGGAGTCAGAAAATTGCTCCTTCTCTGCCTCTAACAAATGCCACCTGATCTAGTAAATCCAATGGCCAGACACTGAAAAGCTGAGTCCAGCCACTGGAACTATGCCTCCATGACCATGATTGCCAGATTAACAGAAGGTTGCTCTCTAATTCTCTTGGACCTTCTATATCCTGTCTGAGGGTATCTAATGGGCAGAAATTAATTTGCATTTTAGCTCTATGAATATGCCTGAGGACTAAAGATTGTAATTTTTCCTCCCTTAGAGGAAGACTCATAAAAAGGATACAAATTGATGCTGAGTATTTATTGACATAGCCAACACATCCTTTAATCTGATAATTTTGTCTCAATTTAAGAAACCGTGATAATTTAACGTTGCAACAAAACATACTATAAAGAAGCATGGCGTTGATGGTTGATATCCTATAACGTGACCTGGAAAGTAATCTCTCTATTAAACTGTGTGTGAACCCCTTGAGGGCAGGATTAATATCATATTGATCTTTGTATTTTCAGTCTGGTGTCGTACCTGATGTTTGTGGACACTCAATAACAATTTATCGAATAAATAAGATGAATGAAGTATCTTACTCCAGCACTACTGATCGAGGCTGCTCATTTATCCATCAATATTAGAATTTTAACTACTCTATTGAAAGGAAATAGATGTATTTTTCCCCTTTTTTCCCTCCAACTTTTTGTTCTAAAAAAATTTCAAATCTCTCTTCATATGTATAAACGTATTTGGTTGAAGCATTTGATATTTAGTTGCTGGTATTTTGCTACTTCCCTTGAATACTTCAACATGTATCTCCTAACAATAAGAATATTCTCCTACATAAATAAAATTCAGTTATCACATTCAGGAAATTTTAACACTGATATAGTAATAGTATCAACTATACACCCCATATTCAGATTTTCCCTCTTGTTAAAAAATCTAGGATCCAATTAAGGATGCCATCTTGCATTTAGTTGGCATTTTTATTTAGTCTCCTTTAATCTAGAAAAAGTTGCCCAGCCACTTACATATGCATGTTATGTTGTATATGTATGTTCATCTTTCAAAGCACTGACATTTTTTTGAGTCCAGGTCAGTTGTTTTGTAGAATGTCCCTCAGTTTGTATTGGTTTTATTGTTTCTTTGTAGTTAGATTCAGGTTTACATTTTGTTTGTATTTTGGTCAGGGAGTTTGTCACCCACTGGTTGCAATAATATATTGGTTGTAAATTCAATAGACAGGAGATTGAATAAAGCAGAAAACACTACTGGGTCTGTGTATAAAAGATCTGCTCATTGCCAAGAAATTACTGTAAACAGACTCTGGTAGAGATGGGCCTTCCTGGAAGCCTGTTTCTTTACTTTGGATCCTACTCCTTATCTTAATATTTTACTTGAGGTGGTATCTGCACAGAATTTGCCTACCCAGGCCAGAGACTAGCCAACGTCTGTATCATTCCCCGCTCACAGGACTTTTCTCTATCTTTTCTGATGGCCTTAACCCAGAACTCTGTTTGGATTACTAGTATTTCTCTTTTTTGCAAATCTTTGTAAATGGAAGATTTTTTAAATAGTAGGAAAAAAGAAGGTTCTTTGAGATGAACCATTCGACATGTAAGACAGTGAGCTAGTGGACACTAGCTCCATTAAAACAGGAAGTTTAATTTCAACAAGGGAGATAGAAATTGTTCTGTTGCACAAAAACTGTAGCCAGATTACCTGGCTGTATTTGGAAGAAGAGTTTTGCTTAAGAACACAGTTTGGGAGACCAGTAGACCACCTAGTAATTTCCAGCTCTCCATTTTACTACTTGTGAGCCTGAGCTTCCTCATCTGTAAAACTGAAATAATATATACTTTCCTCTCATAGATTAAGAGGATTAATTAATGACCTTGAAGTGTGAAGGCACTTCTAACAATATTTAGTGCCAGGCTTGTAGATACCAAGAGAACAATAAGGTTTTTATTATCATGATCACTTTCAATATAGGTTAGATTTCACAAGAATGTGGATGGGGGCAGTAGCCAAATTTTGACAACTCATGCTTCTCCTAATTTGAAGATGTTACTGGTGATGTTATGCATTAGAAAACCTTATTCTCTTAGGGAAGAAGAATGCGATTGTTTAGGGGAAAGAGCGTGGGTTTTAGAATCTGACAATTTTAGGCACAATTTTTACCAGCTATGTACTTAGGTAATTTTTTTTTTAACTCTCAGCCTCAATTTCCTAATCTCTATCATTTTTCAGGGTTGTTAGGAGGATTTGAACAAATGTATTCAGAAGTAAAGAGGAAGGGCCATTACTGGGACTCTGGGCTCTTTTCTTCACGTGGTAATAGAACTTCAGACCCCTGAGGCTCTTGACTCTTCCAGAGTCTCCCTAGGAGAGGAGTAGACAGGAATGCCCACCACTTTCTTCCTATACCCAGCTCTGTTCCAGCTTTGGGAAGACAACGTGTCTAAAATAGCAGATTATTTTGCCTGAAGCCACAAGCCATGCTGCCCTGGACAGCACCTGACAGGTTTTAGACTTTTATGTCCCGCCTAACCTCCTATGAAATGATTGTCTTTCCTCATCACCTTTCATTGATAGAAGAAAATTCGCTAATATATATTGCCTTTACCAGGAGATAAAGATGAATTCAGGGCTCAACCAGCCTATGAGCAGACTGAAGATTTAAGTCTCTGGGGCATAGATTTAATGGGTATGGTGCTAGTTATAGGTTCAAATAAAAGGGGTAGAAGAATCATGCATAGGGAAACTATAAGTGAGTCTAACTATGTTACATTGGGGAGATAAATTATCATATATGCCAATTTCCTGGGATTGTCTGTCCTGCCTATAGTGTCCAGATGTCTTAGAGCCCTTAGGACCATCCTTGGTTGAGGTTTTGTTTACTGTGGCAGTCAGTGAGATTCTCCTGAGACATGCATAAGCGTAACCTCTGGAATGACCTCCCGACTCACTTAGAAATCTCTTAGCTGTAAAAACTCATTTGTATTTAATATTTCCCCCTTTTGGTTAAACTCTTTCCAAGTGCATCACTAGCTGGAGCTTGGTATAAATCCCTCGGTGCAAGAGAGGTCCATCCCCAGGAGTAATGTCATGTGGGGGGACGGGAAGGGAAGGTAGTGAGTTTATATGCTGAGTTTGGCTTAGAGAGAGGTCACATTTGAGTAACAAGGAGGTTTTCAGGAGGTAACTCTTAGGCTAAGTTTTAATTTAATAAAAATAAGGTTCGTAAGTATTAATATCAAGAGCCTGGCATGTGGGTCTGTCCTCTTTCACTATGCACTGCCTATACACTCTAGAGATTCTTGACACTCTATTAGAGAATGCAGCAGGACTCCCCAGGATGGGAATTTAATATTTTGTTGGTTATTGTGTATGTATCCACCCACTGAGATAATACCCCATGAACACATGAACACACTCATAATCCATAGAGGCGTGCTCTGGGTGCGTGTACACATCCCTTTCTTCTCATTCATCCAAGACCAAAGATGCCCAAATTACTATGATCCCCATGGTTCCACAATTGATAGACTAAATTAAAAATCACTCAAACCTAACCCAGCTAATATTCAACAGTAAAGGAAAAACAAGATAATTATATCAAAAATCCTATTTATTAAATGTGGAAAAGGTAAGGATATTACAGGTCAACACCATTTATTGATCATATCAGGCATCTTCTAGATAGGATAATATGATACATGGTGGGAGCAGAGACATCTATGGGAAGTAATTTGTCATTCCCCTTTCTTGGCATTAGTATATTTTCCTTGGCCTGGAAATCTGACTCCCTGCCCCAGGCTGGCTAGGTGATTTTCTCTAATCCAGTCTTCTCTATGGGTCTTTCCTCAATAGAACACTAAAAACAGTTTCTGAGTGTGTGGATATATCTGATTTCTCATCGCAGTTCAATTTTTGGTGGTGCAGATATTCATTGTACTTAGTCCTGGTTTTAGCCTGGGTGACTGACCCTCCTAGTCAGTTCAATTCAAACATAAGCTACTACTCTCTAAGCTTGGGGTTTTTCCTGATGTTCCAACTCCCTTAAAACCTCTCTATTCATTTTAGAAACTCCATTTAATTTGTTAAAAACCATTTCTAGGGATCTCTGCCTCTCAAGCCATCCCCCCTAGACTGTTTACCAAGCTAATTTGTTTGATTTTTTTTTTTTGAGGATCAAGCCTACTTGCATGGGATTAATCTCTGTTATTTGGGACCTGTTCATCCACATTGCATGTTGTTCTGTGCTTAATGGCCCTTGTCTCAGGGCAGGGATGAAGAAAAATGGATTGACAAGAAGCAGATGGAGCTTTCCCTTGCCCAGTTTGCCTTTGTTATATCACCAGTGAGTGCACTTCAAGTTCCACATCCAGAAAAGAAACAAGGCAGTAGACTATTTTGCCCAGCCTCCATTCCCTCTTTTCTGCAGGCAGGGCAGAGTGTGTAGAAGGAGGAGGATGAGTTCAGTTTGGATGTTTTGAATTTGAGCTTGTAGGAAAATTTCCAAGTGGAACTGATTTGAAGATAATTTGAAAGAAGAAACTAGAGTAGAGGTAGGAGATTTGGGCTGGAGAGGTACTTTTGGAATCTATTCTCAACTATTTTATGGTTGAAATTCTGAGTATACAAGCTTGGTGAGGAAGTAAATCAATGGAGAGAAAGAGTATCGGAGAATTAAATAAGCCAAGTAAGTAAACATATTTTCTGTATACTAAAAAGCCATAAAATATTGGTTCTAATTTTATAATCATTATACTGTTCCTATTAAAAAGAGGAAGAGGCACTAGTAGCAGTTACAGGGATGGATCAGTTAAAAGGTAGAAGGAGGATAACAAATGTTCAAAAGCTAGGAGAGGAGAATGTTTCCAGTAGAGTCCAGTGAAGATATCCTAGTATCAAATGCACCAGAAAGTTCAATGGCATTAACTGTTAAAAAGTCATGGGATTTGTTAAACCAGAGAGGTCATCAGTGATGATGATAGGGGCAAGAGCCAGATTACTAGAAGTAATGGAGGTCAAGAAAGGAGACATTTGTTTTGATTTTTGGCATAAAATGGACTGGGTGATTTGACTGGTAACCCAAAAGGGCATGAAAATGAACTGAAGAAATTTTACTAAAGTGGGTAGATGAATATATTTCAAGTTGGAAGGGAGAGGTAAAAAGGGGAAGTGAAGAGATAAGTGAGAAGTAAAGTTATAAAGAAAAGGGAAAGGAGTTGGGAGTTTTCTTAGCAATTGCTCTTTGTTTGAACTCAGAAATGATGTGTAGTCCTCTACACCATACAAGAACTTGCTCTCTTGCATCCCTTACTAGCTGGATAGAATTTCTCTATCTCTCTCTTTCATGGATTCTTTGTTATTTCAAATGTCAATTGAAAATTTTCCCACCTTGCCTTGGCATTCTATTTAAATTCTCTTTCCCTGAACACCTATCAATATGTTTTACATATGTGATACCACATAGAAGTATGTAAAATGCACAAAAATAGGGTGAAGCAATTGTGAACATTATGCCCAGCAATGCGAGAGTTGCTGGAATGAACGAATACTCTTATTCAATATAATTCAAGTACTATATAAGAACAATTCTTTTCATGGCTGTCCATAAACCCTTTATGATGAATTACACTTTCAAAATACAAGTGAATAAAAGGGAAAACATTTTATTCTTTTTTAAGGTAAAGGTTTTACAAACAAGATTATTTTTCTGAATATTATTATTATGTGAAGTGTTTTTTGTTGTTGTTGTTCATGTTCAATAGCCTTCACAAAATCAACTTCAAATTCAATTATTGTCACCCTCCTCTTGCTTGTCCCCCTCCTACGTCCCCAGTGTTAAGAGCTGTGACAAGGACTGAGATTTTGGTTTAAAAACACATAATGCAAGATTAAAGTGTCTTTAGAGATTATCAGAGGAGAGTCTGTGTTAATAATCCTCTCTGATTTTTGTGCACACAATGTGGACATAGGGGATTTACAGTCGGTGCAAGTAACTTTCCAATTATAATTAAAACTGAACAAAACACTGGTCAATAGGTTTTTTTTTTCTCCTTGAGACTAAGAGAAATCTGCAACAGGAATTCAATTTTGGGGTAGAGACACAAGGAAGTTATTTGGAAAAGAAAAATAATTAATCATAACCATTATGATGATTTGATTTGAGGGAAAGATGATCTTTTAAATGAACTCCTGCTCGGTCCGTCTGAATATAGCCTTATTGTCTGCAGTCCCCACAGGGATATTTTTATGTGTTTTTTTACGTGATTTATGTTATTTTCTTGTTACTTGTTACTTCATGACTTTGTGATACTTCACATCAGTGCCAATGACCAGAGAGTAGAATCTGTTCATTCTCTTCTTTCTCTTACTCTGGATTGATTCATACAAATTGGGGCAGCATGTAGAGAAGGTTTCATTAATTTCAGACAGGTCATGGATTGAAGAAACATATAGGGTGTTAATTGAAAATATCAGGTTTATGCTGTCTCCTTCTTAATTCCTCAGGCTAAAAGCATGCTGGGTTTTTCTCTTTTGTCACATAATGCATGTCTAGTGTTTTCTAAATTAACTGTGGCTTGCTGAGTAGTTGAAATATCAAATTGAAACTTGTCTTAAGCCAAATTATTATAAAGCTTTTGATTGCGTGAATGTTTCATTTCACTGCCACATCTTTTATCTAGATTATTTACATTGAAGAGATGAATTCAGGTTCACCTGAATGAGAGATAATTCTAGGGTAAAATAGCTAACAGAATGGCATAGCATGTTTCACAAATATCTTCTACAATTTCATGAGGAAAGATATCTGTGAGCCTCCATTTTACAGAACTGTGTCCTACATTCCAAATATAAGGTTGGAAAAAAATGCCATTATATGCACTTGGCTGTCATAAGCATGACACTAGGTCCTGGACAGTCATCCTGAAAAGATGTGACTTTAAAGATATCCATGTAAAGGGCTATGCATCTGGGCTTTAAATTTTTTTATTTTTAATTTTGTTGGTCTTTGCAGCCTTCTCTCTGGGTATATTATGTTTATTGCAGAAAGTAGAAATTTCAATAAACTGATAACTCAAACTGTAAAATGTACAATAACAATTAAGTTTACTCATTCTTCATCTTCTGTAAGTAAACAATGGGAACTGCTACATATTCAATACAATCTGAATTGAAGGAAGTAAGTCAGGAGGTAGGGATCCTGAAAATCTCCTGTTTGTGTTCTAGCTAGTGGAACTGCAGCCATTTCAACCAGATAGAAATTACTAGTTCTTAGAAGCCTGACAGACTCCTCTAATTTTACAGTCATTTGTCTCATACAGGCCCGTGGACATCTACAGGAAGGACGTTCTTCCATCGTCCCTTCCGTCAATACGAGCAGTGCCAAGGTCTGAGAAGCAGCCCCTAATTCCATCTTTGTCCCTTCTCTTCCCACCTGCCTCCTCTTCTCTGAATTGCTCTCATTCTTTGTTAGTATGAGTGGAAACAATTCTAGGTCCTCATTTCCCTTGTAGCTTTTGCTTTAGACCTAAGTATCTACTAGAACTTTCTGTAGGGGAAAAGGAATCACAAAGGTGCCTTGTGTTTCCTGCTTATGTAACCCACCTCCTTGAGTATGGCTCATGTGGCTGCCACTATACTTATTTCTTTTTAAAATAAAATCAGATTTATTGTATTAGTTATTGAAATAATATGTGCCCATGGCAAACACACACACACACCCCATACCTTAGAAAAAATAAAATTATAATTACCCAAAGATAAATATTGTTAATATTTTGATGAATATCTTTAAGGTTTTCTCTAGACACTTATGTACACACACATACATGCATACACTTTGCATAAATGGGATAATATCATTGAGTGACTTGTTTTTACATTTGACAGTAGATTGTAGACATCTTTCTCTGTCAAGAAATATAAGTATATAATTGCTTTTGATTGCTACAAAGTATTCAAGAGCATGATATCCCATAATTTATTTAACTAAAAGTAGTATTGTTTCCAGTTTTCCTCTATTGTAAACAGTGCTGTAGTAGATATTCTTGTATAGACACCTTTGTGCGCTGTGTAACCATCTTCACAGTTTACATTTCTACAAAGGGATTGCTATGCCAAAGAGTGTATTTTAGGGGCACACCCAGTTCATGTGTAAGAGAAAAGATAAGTAATCATCGCTTTTCCAAGGAAAGTGTTTGTCTCTCAATAAAAAGAATCTGGAGCCAGAGTTCAGGGGTAGAGCAGATATCTAAGGAATCAGAATTCCTTTTTCCCTCTCTGTTCTACTATCTTTAGCATAAAACTATTTTCCTCATAGTTGCAAAAAGGCTGCTTCAACTCTGGGTGTTGAATTCCCATTTCAAGCACTAAAATATTAGGAGACGCTTACAAGGGGGAAAAGGAAGCATTTCTGTCTATATCAGGAAAGCAAAACTCCCAGAAATCCCCCATAGATTTTTGGAAATGCATTATTGACCAGAATATGCTCACAAGGCAAACTTTTACAGCAAGGGAGCCTGGATTTTCTTTTCTTTTTTTTTTTTTTTCCAATTTGGGCACATTACCGCTGAGAAAAATTTGGGGTTTTGTTGTTAAGGAGGATGAATGTTGATAGCAGTTAGCAGCATCTGCTATTAGACATTTTGAACACACGATAGTCAACTGCCCTCGAGAAAGACTGTACCAATTTACCCTTTTCACACATTAGAGTGTGTACCTGCCCCTTTTGAGAGGACAATTCTCTAGAGACCTTTGATCTTGCACTTCCATGGAAAAACATTTGCCTTCCTTCACGTGAGGAAGATTACTCATCACCGGACATAGGGGCAGGTCAGCTATCACATTGTGCATTTTCCTTTTCTTGTTAAAGTTTTGATTATTTGCACATAGAAATATTGGCACCTTGGTTTCCTGTCTCTTATCATTAACATTCTTGGTGCAGACTCCAAAGGAAGCTTAAAATGAAGCTGAGGCAGAATCAGGATGGTGTGGGCTGCCAAAAGATGACTCTCTAGGTATATTGGTAAGAAGCTGGGTAATAGTGGGTGTGGAAGGAGATGTGGGGACACTTGAAAAAGTGTTCTAGGGTTTAGTACAGGCAGCCTTTCTCACTAATGCTACACACTACATTTAGGACTCAATTCCTTTCCACCCACTGAAGAGGCTTGCACAGTACCTTTTTATGTATTTATATCATTTCTATTTTGCACAAAAAAGAATAAAAGCACACTATAGAAAATTTGGGAAAATATTAAAAATTAAACAAAGGAAATAAGTCATCTATAACCACTTTAATGTTTTGGTATATATTTTTCTTACATATATATACCTATCTACACACATATGTACATACTGTGGAATCACACTTCATATTTAATTTTGTATCCTACCTTTTACATTATCTTATGAGAATTTTCCCAGGTTATTAATTATTCTTTAGAATCATGATTTAAATGTTTGCATAATATTGGATTATTTCATATCTCATTAATTATTCTCTTACTGTTTGAGTTTGAGTTTTTCCCCAAATTTTTCTACATTATTAAAGATCCTATATTAATTGTTCTAAATGATAAAAGTAATTTGTCATATGAATTACTGGGGCAACAGATAGAAAACATTTTCAAACTTAAATATGTGCCCATATTTATATATTTGCAATATATATTTACACACAAATATTTTCAAATCTTTACACAGCTCATGCCAATTTACGTTTCTGCTAGCCATGTAGGTGAATGCCTCTCTCTTTGCACTTTTGCCATCCAGGCATATCGATTTTAAATCTTTGCAAATTTGATGTTTTTCAAATTAGAATTTCCGTGATTACCACTGAGTAGAAGTTTTCTTATATGTTTATTGTTGTAAGATTTACATGACAATGCATACACATTGCTTCACAAATTGCTAGGCCTATAGTACAGGCTCACTAAGTTCTTATACACATATACACATACATACAGTACCTATTGGACAGAAACCTAATATTTTTCCAATTATTTTGAAATGGCCATATGATATTCTCCTACATGTTTTTAAACCAATCTCTTTGTTATATATTAAGTTGTTTCAAGTTTTTTCTATAGTTATATATTGCAGACACTGTGGCAATGAACATTCTCATGTTCACAGCTTTCATTGATTCATGGTTACTTCCTTAGGATAGGTTCGTGGAATTGATGAAATCAATCATTGGATTTAAACATCAATCCATTTTAAAAGAGAGGCAAAATTTAAGCCTTTAGATATATTTCTAAGTATAATACTTCAGCAATTTCTTTATAAATATTAGTCATTTATGTTTTTCTAAGAGATTATTCATTTCATTGAGATTTTCAGCTATAATAATATTCCTTTATAATAATTTTTAAAATTTCTATGTTTTAGTATCCCTTTTCTCATTTGTCATTTTTATTTTTTTCTTTCTATTTTTTGCATGTAGATTTTGAAGTAGATTTGTCTAGTTTATTGATTTATTTGTACTAGGGAAGTTTTGGAATTTATTTATTAATTCTATTTTTCAGCTTTTCAATTAATTCATTTATACCATTATTGTCATTTTTACTTTCCTTGGGGTTGCTTTGCTGGTTTTTAATTTATTTTTTCCTAACTTGTTGAGTTGGATGCTTAAATTTTGGGATTTACATATTAATTTTATTTTTCTGTTTCCAAAGACATTCATTTAAGGTATTGTGCTGCCTTTTTACCTTTTATTTTTACTTTCCTTGGGGTTTATTTGTTGTTTTCTTCTTGACATCTTGAGTTGAAAACTAACATACCAAGATTTCATAACCCTTTAAGGATCTGAATCTCTTAGTAGAGATTGAGTTGTCTCTATACTTTTGTCTGCAAGGTTCTCATTTTCATCGGTTGTAATTATACATCTTCATTTTTTTAGCTCCATCCAGTGTTTATGGTGTGAGCTTTAATATCCAGTTGTTTGGAGTTTAATTAAAACTTTGATACCAATTATTCATGTTTTTATTGTAATTGGAGAAAATTATCTTTGAAATTTTAAAATTTGAATATTGGGGTTTCTATTCATAATTTAGAATGTATTCAGTATTTGGAAATGTTTTATGGATGCTTGAAAAAAGTGTATTTTATGCTGTTTAATCAATAAATCCTATTAATTAATAAATCCTATTATATTATTTGAAACATCAATGTCATATTTTTGGCAACTTCATCTTCCATGGGTTGACAGTGTCTTATAAAAGTTTTCTATGGCCATTATATTTCTGCCAATTTCTCCTTAAGTTTCAAACAACTTTCTTTTATAATTTTCTTCAATTCAGATTGACCATCTGTCCCATTTAATGCTTTGTTTTGGCCTTGCCTTCTCTTTTGTTTCATATTAATATTGCTACCCCAGTTCTTCCCTCCTTATTGTCCTTTACAATTTTTTTTTGGCATTTACCCAATGCAGCTATATTAGTTTCCTAGGGCTCCCATAACATCATACCACAAACTAGGTGGCTTAACACAACAGAACTTTACTTCCAGTTCTGCAGACTAGATGCCTGAAATCAAGGTGTCACCAAAGCCAATCTCCTTTTGAAAAAGAACCCATCCCACCCCTCTCTCCTAGCAGCTGCTGGTTGCCAGCAGTCCTTGGTGAACCTTGGCTTGCAGAAGCATCCTCCACTCTCTGCCTCTATCTTTCCATGGCCTTCACGGTGTCTGTCTCTGTTTTTCTGTGTCTGAATTTCCTTCTCCTTTCTCTTATAAAGACACCAGTCCTTGGATTCAGGTTTCATCCTCATCCAGTATGAACTCATCTTAACTAATCACATCTGCAAAGACCCTATTTCAGAAAAAAAAAAAAGATCATATTCTGAGGTTCTGGGTGGACATGAATTTTGGAGGAACACTTTTCAACCTAGCACAATACCTTTGGCCATTCTTTTTTTTGGAGGGGATGGACCAAATTATTTTATTTGAAGGAATGGTACAAATGGAAGAACTTGGTGGGTGGTTTGATAGAACTTATAGGAAAGGTAAAGGTAAACCCAAAATGCATGCACTGTCTTGGTGATCACGGAATTCACTCTCTACCTATGGGGAAGCCAGCCCAAGGCTTAGACTCTCATCATCACTGTTTCCCAGGGTATGCTTATCAAAGACATAACTCTGCCAGGCCAGGTTCCAGGGATCCCCATCTTGCCCAGTTGGTGATGTATCACTCAACTCTTTGATGGGCTTCACCTGCTTATACAGATAATGTGTCTCAATGAAGCCACACAAGTGGAGGTTGTTTTTGTCAGTGGCCCACTTTCTGCAGTTCCAGTAATGAATGAATCACCACTTTTTCAAGTGTAACACACTCCATTGCTTTCAGTTCACTCTTCTAGTCATCACATTCATGTTTCTTGATATCCTGAAGGAAAGTTCTGCCACCTCATTGGTTCTGCAGCTTCATAAGTTCCCCAGAATGTTCCTTATCCTCATGAAATTCATGAAGAAAATATTTGGCAACGTTCTTCAAAGCCACATCATCATGGTCAAAGAAATAAGACATGGACAGGTAGATGTAAGAGGAGAGGAGCTCCTGGTTGATCTGGTGGGTGATGGTGGGCTCCGAGTCCTGGTTGTAGTTCTGGCACACCTCCTACTGGGATGAGGTTGTTACGGCATGTGGCTGAGGACGGGCAGCCGTGGGGCCTTCGGGGAGGCACTGTGAGGAGGTGGCCCAGGGTGGCTCAGAGCGGTCGAGCAGTACCAGGCCAGGTTTGGTCCAAGTACTTTTGAAGCAGGAAACCCCAGTGGCTGTGAAAACACCTGACCTCTTTTTTTCTTTTTTATCTTATCTTTGTTGTTAACAGCATATAACTTATTTTTATTTATTGTCAAATTTAGTATCTTATTTTTTCCCAGTTTGTTTTGTGCTTTCTGCTTTGTCTTTTGATAAATATATTTTCTTTATTTTTATTTCCTTTCATGATGTAAGA